>DWLO01000004.1:0-43801 GCA_018245335.1 Dalla quadristriga
GTCGACCAGAATGTGTAGTTAATACTGACTGTCCATCTAACAGAGCATGTAGTAACAATAAGTGCGTGGATCCGTGTCCAGGGAGCTGCGGCACCAATGCCGAATGTCAAGTAGTGAATCATGCACCTTTATGTACTTGCATTAATGGCTACACTGGTGATCCATTCAGATATTGTGTTTACCAAGGTAATAAAAACTTTGTTGTGTATTTACCAATTTTACAGTTCAGTGGCTATAAGAATTTTGTCCCCTAAGTCTGTTGAGTTGATTGTAACAATATTATTATTATAATATATTGGCTAACATTTAATAAATACTGCGGGGTAATTAGTCCATTGGTACACACCACTGCTGAATAATTATTAATTGTACTTACGAGTATATGTCACTTTAATGTAATAAAATTTCTTTTACATTTCAGAAGCTCCAATTAATGTACCCGCAGACGTTTGTTATCCATCGCCTTGTGGGCCTAACAGCCAGTGTAAAAATATAAATGGCCAAGCTGTGTGCTCTTGCCAAGCAGAGTATATTGGATCTCCGCCTAACTGCCGTCCAGAATGCGTAGTGAGTTCAGAATGTCCCCATGACAAGGCATGTATAAGAAATAAGTGTGAAAACCCATGTCCAAGACCCTGCGGTCGTAATACCAACTGTAAGGTTATAAATCACAGCCCGATATGTTCCTGCAAGCCTACATTTATTGGGGACCCATTCACTGTTTGCACTTCTGCTCCACGTAAGTACTAATTTCAATAAAAATTTAGGAAGTTTCATTAGAACATAATTAGGCTGTAACTTACCTGTAAGAGCTTATTCATTCTATTTGTCATTAGAACCATAAAGACCTTCAAAAATCCTATTACTATGATTGCATTATTTTACACCTTGATTAGAAGTGGCCTTGAATACTGCAGCCAAACTTGGAATACCCACTATCAAATTTACATCAAACGTGTAGAAAGTGTTCAGAAACGGTTCCTTTGGCATTTATCTTAACTGCAACTTGGCTAAACGTCTTCCATCTTATCAAGACCGACTCAACTATTTTATGTTAAGTAGCCTTAAAAAAACGTCGGGATTCACTTAACCTTGTTTTTCTGTTCAAAGTGGTAAATTGGGAAATAGAGTGCTCCAAACTATCAGAAAGAGTCAAATTAAATGCATCTCTAAAAGCACCCTGGCCATCAAAATATCTACCTTTTATTATCCGCTCGGCCAAGAGCAACCTGAGCCATCACTCCTTTTTGAACAGAATTATACGTCAATAAAACGCCCTCTCCAGAGAACCGAACCTGGATATATTTAGCAACAATATTCGTAAATCTAAGAAATTGTAACACATATTACTGTAAGGAAAAAAATATTTTTAAATCACTTTCTTGTAAAATTTTGTTTTCGTGTTCTATCTTATACACTTTATTGTTATTAAAAGCATAATTTTACATAAATTTTCATAAAATTTTCTGTAAAAATATTATACTCCGCTCGACCACGATGCATGCCATGGTAGCCTATAATTAAGACTACATTTAGTTTGATTTTTACAAAGATTTAGATGAAAGTATATAATGTATTTATTGTCTTGTTGGTTGCTGCCCTTTTTAAACAAAATAAAAATAAAATTAATAATTTACTACTTCCATAATAAAATGATCATGATTATTCACAGCTTAAGACGGCTTTTTAGCTAAGCGAAAAGGATAATCGAACAGCTAATATTCAAAGTTTTGAATGCAGATTAAATGTTTACATTATTACTTATATTTTATTGAACAGTCTTTATTTTTTGCTGTTCAACTAACGTTTTTGCTGCTGAAGTTTGATTTGTGTTGCACTTATAATACCCTCGTTACACTGATATTAATTGAATCTTTTACTTTTTAGCTGAACAACCAATTCTAGAAACGACAAACCCCTGTGTACCATCCCCATGTGGACCCAACGCAGAATGCAGAAATCTTGGAAATACGCCGTCTTGTTCCTGTTTAAATAATTACAGAGGAAGTCCACCGAATTGCCGACCGGAATGCTCCATACACTCCGATTGTGCGAGTGACCGCGCGTGCATCAACTCCAGATGTCAGGATCCTTGCCCCGGCTCTTGTGGTTTATATGCATCGTGCAATGTCCAGAACCACATTCCCATTTGCACGTGTCATACAGGCTACGTCGGAGATCCATTTACAAGTTGTAAATTGCAGACTTTGGAAGGTATTCACTGCTACTTTTCGAAACATCAATACAAAATTAAGTTTTACATGAATAATTCATTTCTCTTTTATTTATTGTAGTCGAACCAAGTGTAGTGGACGCTTGTACAAACGTGCGATGCGGCTCCAATGCTGAATGTGCCAACGGACAATGTCAGTGTTTGCCCGAGTTCCACGGAGATCCTTACTTCAATTGCAGACCAGAATGTGTGTTTAGCACTGATTGCGACCAGAGTAAAGCCTGTGTCCACAGGAAATGTATTGATCCATGTATCGGAGCGTGTGGACAAAACGCCATTTGCCAAGTAGTTAATCATATTCCGATGTGCAGTTGCAGCAATGGCTTTACAGGAAACGCCTTCGTTGTTTGTAGTCCAATCAAAGGTAAGTTACAATATTATTTATAAATAATAACAAGTTAATAATAATAGACAGCTATGACCTTTTTCCAACACTTTCGCGTAACAAACTAAATAGCCCTTTTTTATTTACAGCAACGCCGATTGAAAATCCATGTAGTACTGCAGTTTGTGGACCTAATAGCCAGTGTCGTGAAATAAATAACCAAGCAGTTTGTTCATGCTTGCCTACGTATTTGGGTGTACCACCAGCTTGTAGGCCGGAGTGCGTAGTAAGCGCAGAATGTTCGCAAAATCAAGCTTGTATGAAACAGAAGTGCATTAATCCTTGCCTTGGAGCTTGCGGACTACGAGCAACTTGCGAAGTTATCAACCATAACCCTGTATGTGCCTGCCCTGTAGCTCACACGGGAGACCCATTCGTCGGATGTACACCTATATCAAGTATGTAGTCTGCGACATGAAAAAAATATAGAGGGTTTTGATTTTGTCAACCTATTTATACTATACTTATCCTTTCAGATTCACCCCCAATCGCTGTAAACCCATGTCAGCCAAATCCATGTGGACCTAACTCTGTTTGCAAAGAAGTTAATGGAAATCCTTCATGTACCTGCATGCCGGAATTTAAGGGCCAACCACCGTATTGTAAGCCCGAGTGCATTAGCAACAGCGAATGCGCAACACATTTAGCTTGCGTCAATCAAAAATGTAAAGATCCATGCACACGTGCTTGCGGTGCGAATGCCGAGTGCCGTGTCGTCAGTCACTCGGCTATGTGCGTTTGCCCGCAAGGATACAGAGGAGATCCATTTACACAATGTTCTATACAAACTGCTGTTGAAATTCTAACCCCTTGCTCACCGTCGCCCTGTGGTCCAAACGCAATATGCAAGGAACAAAATAAAGTAGGATCATGTATTTGCAACGAAGGCTATTTCGGAAGCCCGCACGAAGGGTGTCGTCCAGAATGTATAAGCGATTCCGATTGTCCAGGAAATAGAGCTTGCATTGGCAACAAGTGTCAAGACCCTTGTCCGGGGACGTGTGGGGTTAACGCAGAATGTAATACAGTTAACCACTCACCTACTTGTACTTGTATTTCTGGTTATACCGGTGATCCATTCCGACGCTGCACCCTAGTCCAAAGTAAGTTTTTTACCGTTGCAACGTTTAAGGCACAATACAAATAAATATAAATACTAATGTGTACATTTATTTACAAAATGATAAAACTAACAATATTGTTTGTTATAGCTCAAGCGATCCCGCCAGTCAATGTTTGTTTCCCTAGTCCCTGCGGACCAAACAGTCAGTGCCGTGTGGTAAATGAGCAAGCGGTGTGTAGTTGTTTGCCAGAGTTTATTGGCGGTCCTCCATCCTGTAAGCCCGAATGTGTATTAAGTTCGGAATGTGCTTCGGATCAAGCTTGCGTCAATCGAAAATGTGTGAACCCATGCCCTGGACCATGCGGTCAAAATGCAGAATGTCGAGTTTTCAATCACAATCCCATCTGTAGTTGCTCAGTGGGATACGTTGGTGATCCATTTACGAGATGTTATGCCAAACCAGGTAAAATTACGTTTATCATTATCGTTTTCATAAAATAATTATGATAAATTGTTGCTGTATTAGTAATTTAAGTTGAATTATGATTAATTATTTTATTACTTTTAGTACCTCAACCACTTTTGGATGAAACAAGAGATCCCTGTGTACCATCCCCTTGTGGAATGCATGCAATTTGCCGTATCTTTGGTGGACAAGCGTCTTGTTCATGTGTACCAGGATATTTTGGAAGCCCTCCTAATTGTAGACCAGAATGTGTTACAAATCAAGATTGTATTAGCTCCATGTCTTGTATAAATGAGAAATGCAAGGATCCTTGCCCCGGATCTTGTGGACAAAATGCCAAATGTTCAGTGATAAAACATATTGCAATTTGTACATGCTTGGAAGGTTATCAAGGTGATCCATTCACCGTATGCATGTTTAAACCAGTGCAGGGTAAGGACTACTCTATTACTACTCTGCATTTAAATATTGTTAAACACTTTTCTTTGACGTAAAAATAATATTTATATACATTTTATAGATGCGGTTCCTATTGATCTATGTAACCCCTCACCGTGTGGGTCTAACGCACAATGCTTAAATGGAGTATGCTCATGCTTGCCTGAATATCACGGTGATCCATATATTGGTTGCCGACCTGAGTGTACAATAAGTACGAATTGTGAAAGAAATAAGATTTGCGTTAAGAAAAAATGCGTGAACCCCTGCCCTGACACTTGTGGAACCAATGCTATCTGTGAGGTTATCAACCATGTTCCAATGTGCAGTTGTCCCGCAGGGTATACTGGCAATTCTTTCATATCGTGTAATGCAGTGCAAGGTATGTATACCAACTCATGTGATTCCATTATTATCGATAAATATATTACTTATTTTATATTTCTGACTTACAGTTCCGCTGCCGACAAATCCTTGTAACCCCAGTCCATGTGGGCCAAATAGCCAGTGCCGCGAAATAAACAATGTGGCTGTATGTTCGTGCCTACCAACTTACTCTGGAAATCCGCCAGCATGCCGCCCTGAGTGCACCACAAGCTCTGAATGTCAGCTAGACCGAGCTTGTAATAATTATAGATGTATTAATCCGTGCAATGGAGCATGTGGTGTAGCAGCTCAATGTGAAGTAGTTAATCACAACCCGATTTGTTCTTGCCCTAGAGACCTCACGGGCGATCCGTTTACCAGATGTATTCCTAAACGTATGTACTTTCTACACTCTTGTACACTTGCACACATTAATTTCAGTAATAACTGTGGATTTCTGAGACATTAATTAAAATAATTCTGTTTTGCAGCTCTGGAGATTCAGCCACAAATAAACCCATGCTTACCCTCTCCTTGTGGACCTAATTCGATTTGTCAAGCAATTAATGACTCACCGACTTGCACATGTATGCCTGAATTCATCGGAATTCCGCCAAATTGTCGTCCAGAATGTTCAAGTAACAGTGAATGTCCAAACCACTTGGCATGCATTACGAGAAAATGTGGGGACCCCTGTGTAGGCGCCTGTGGGTCAAGTGCACAATGTCGCGTAGTCAGCCATACACCTAACTGCGTGTGTCCACAGGGTTATATTGGGGATCCATTCATTGCCTGTAACGTACAGATAAACGCACCAGTAGAAATAACATCACCATGCACTCCGTCTCCCTGTGGAAGCAACGCCATTTGCAAGGAACGTAATAATGCCGGTTCATGTAGTTGTTCACCTGGTTACTTTGGAAACCCTTACGAAGGATGTCGACCTGAATGCACAGTCAACACGGACTGCCCTTCGAACAGAGTATGTCAACAAAACAAGTGTATTGACCCATGCCCAGGAACATGCGCTACAAATGCTCAATGCCTAACAGTTAGTCATGCACCCATATGTACATGCCTTCCTGGATACACTGGAGATCCGTTCCAAAACTGTTTTTATAGACAAGGTAGAAAAACGTTACTGTCATTTATCTCATCTTGTGGCTTCGTATTTTAAGTAAACATATACAAGTACGTATTTTTATTTTACAGAAGTCGAACCGTCATCTGACCCTTGCACTCCATCACCGTGTGGCCCCAACAGCGTATGTAAAGTACGAAATGAACAAGCACTTTGCACCTGTATGCCGGATTACCGCGGCACACCTCCGAATTGTAGACCAGAGTGTATTATAAGTGCTGAATGTCCCATTTACATGGCGTGTGTTAATCAAAGATGTATTGACCCATGTGTTGGTCAATGTGGTCAAAATACCAAGTGCGCCGTTGTTAATCATAGCCCGATTTGTACTTGCATTCCGCAATATACTGGAGATCCTTTCAGTAGATGTTACCCACTCTTAACTGTTTCTGCTGTGGAATCTAGACCACCAACTAATCCTTGTTTACCGTCTCCGTGTGGACCGTTCAGTGAATGTAGGGATATAAACGGAATTCCGTCATGCACATGTTTGCCATCTTACATCGGTGCACCACCAGGGTGTCGACCAGAGTGTGTTATCAGCTCTGATTGTTCAAGTAATTTGGCTTGTATGAACCAAAAATGTAAAGATCCATGCCCAGGATCTTGTGGCATAAACGCTAAATGTGCTGTTAAAAATCACATACCAATTTGCACTTGTCTGGAAAATTATGTCGGCGACGCATTTATCGAATGCAAAGTTCAAGGTAAACCGAACTTTATTTTTATAGACACGATTGTATTAGTAAGTATAAAATAACCAAAGTTAATTTACTTAAATGTCCTTTTGCAGAAGCCCCTCAGGATGAAATTGATCCTTGTAATCCATCTCCATGTGGAATCAATGCAATTTGTCGGGGAGGAGAATGTACATGCATGCCGGAATATCGAGGAGATCCATACTTTGAATGTCGCCCAGAGTGTGTTTTAAGTTCAGATTGTCCACAAGACAAGGCTTGTTTACGGAATAAATGTGTTGATCCATGTAGAAGTGGTGTTTGCGCAAGTAATGGAATATGCGAAGTTATCAATCACGTACCAATGTGTAGATGCCGGGAGGGAATGATCGGCGACGCATTTGTTCAGTGCACCATTCTAGAAGGTAAAAATACGTAACCCTTTTTTCTATGCTCTTTCTTGTATTTTTTTACATATAAGCTGATTAAGTTTAAATCCTTTTATTTCAGTTGAGAAACTTCAGCCATGTCAGCCGAGTCCTTGTGGCCCTAGCAGTCAATGCCGAGACATAAATGGGCAAGCCATATGTTCATGCCTATCGGGTTTCATTGGCACTCCACCATCCTGCAGACCAGAATGCATTGTGAGCACAGATTGTTCTCCAGAAGAGGCATGCAGCAATAGAAAGTGTATTAAACCTTGTCAGGGAGCATGTGGCATAGGCGCAAAGTGTCAAGTGATCAACCATAATCCTATCTGCTCGTGTCCAATATCGAACACTGGAAATCCTTTCATCAGATGTATTCTGCAAGAATTTACACCAGAACCTGTAAATCCGTGTGTACCTTCGCCATGTGGACCGAATTCTATCTGCATAGAAAGTTTAGATTCGCCTGTATGTTCGTGTATGGAAAAGTTCACAGGTTCACCGCCTTATTGTAAACCGGAATGTATAAGTAATCCTGAATGTCCAACACATCGCGCTTGTATAAACCAAAAATGTGTCGACCCGTGTGTCGCATCGTGCGGCTCGAATACACAATGCAACGTTATAAGTCATTCACCATCATGCTCATGCTTACCCGAATATACTGGCAATCCGTTTATCGAATGCCACAGAAGGGAAATTATACAAGAAGTAACAACACCTTGTCAGCCATCCCCTTGTGGAGCAAATGCCATTTGCAAGGAGTACAACAATGCTGGATCTTGCACATGTATACCGGATTATTACGGAAATCCTTATGAAGGATGTCGGCCAGAATGCGCCATAAACACTGATTGTCCATCGAATCGGGCTTGTTTACAAAACAAATGTCGGGACCCTTGCCCAGGCGCGTGCGCACCGAATGCCGTGTGCCAAGTAGTTAACCATGCGCCATCATGCTCGTGTAACCCCGGTTACACAGGCGATCCATTCCGCTACTGCAGTGTAGAAGGTAAGTTCACCATAGATTTATTTAAAGTTTGAAATTACTTTCAATACGCTTGTTAAAATGGTATGTTCTAGAGTACATTGTTTACATTATTTTCAGTTATATCTGAAGCACCTAAAGACGTCTGCCAACCGAACCCTTGTGGTCCAAACAGCCGTTGTCAGGAAGTCAATAGCCAACCCGTATGCTCTTGTCTACCAAATTACATTGGAGTACCGCCTGGATGCCACCCAGAATGTGTTATCAGTACTGAATGCCCACGAGATAAAGCATGTATAAATCAGAAATGTCAGGATCCATGCATCGATTCATGTGGTACAAATGCAGAGTGTAGAGTAATTAACCACAATCCAATATGTAACTGTAAACCTAGATACACTGGAGATCCGTTTACACGATGCAACCCGATTCCACGTAAGTTTTTATTATTCCATCCCTCCTGCATCTATCCTCTAAAGGCATCAGCCAATCAGCCAGTCCAATGCAGGAGATAGGCCTTCCCTAATCGACGCCACTTCAACCGGTCTTGTGTCCTCTGAATCCAGCGGTTTCCCGCTGTTTTCTTCAGGTCGTCACCTTGTCGAAGAGCGGCCTGTGCTCCGACTCATGGTCTCAATTTGAGGACCTTTTATCCCCATCTGTTATCTGTCATCCCCTGCGAGCTATGTTGTAAACTTTTGTCCGCCTACGGATTGCATCATTGCGATTTCCGTCGCGTAGCGAAGTACCAGCTTAACAATTCCAACACTTTAAATTTTAATTCTTTAGATTACTTGTTGAGTAGGTCTTCTACTCATATTTGATGTAAACTTCCATGTTTTTTATCTATTTTAGCACCAATTGCAAACGCCGTATTGGAACCATACCGAAATCCATGTGTACCTTCACCTTGTGGTCCAAATTCAATTTGCCAAGACGTCGGAAATGTGCCTTCATGTACTTGCATGCCTAACTATGGCGGCAGCCCGCCAAACTGCAGACCAGAGTGTATAATTAACCCGGAGTGTCCAACTTCTCAAGCTTGTATCCAACAAAAGTGCCAAGATCCGTGCCAAGGATCATGCGGTATTGCAGCAATTTGCACAGTGTTCAGACATATGCCCATATGTACCTGCCCTGAAGGATATACGGGAGATGCTTTTACTATGTGCACGCCGAGACCAACACCCGGTAAGTCCCACAACAAATGTAAAATAACAACTTTAGCAGAAGCATTTGGTCTTTTCCACTACTTTGACGCAATGCTCGTATTGTCCAATTGTAAAATCATTTTTTTAAATTCAAAACTGTTTAATTTACAGTATCAGACGTCATTGACAAATGTTACCCGTCGCCGTGTGGTACTAACGCTATATGCAGAGATGGTACATGTTCCTGCATAGAAGAGCATCAAGGAGATCCATACATTAGTTGTCGACCTGAGTGTGTGTTGAGCTCGGACTGCGCAAGAGACAGAGCTTGCGTTAGAAACAAGTGCGTCGACCCATGCGTTGGCACGTGTGCTGCGAATGCAGTTTGTGACGTAATAAATCACGTTCCCATGTGTAGCTGCCCACAAGGAATGACGGGCAATGCTTTCTATACTTGTGAACCTATTCGAGGTATATATATTGAAACCATACATTTACCTAACAAACATGCCTTATCCTGAAATTTGGTATTTTAAACGTTAAATTATGTTTCAGCACCTGTTGTTACCAACCCATGTCTACCATCACCATGTGGGCCAAATAGTCAATGTCGAGAAGTAAATGGCCAAGCTGTTTGTACCTGTGTTACTGGTTACATTGGAAGCCCACCACTTTGTCGACCGGAATGTGTCGTGAGCTCTGATTGCCCACTCAACAAAGCATGCAGCAATCAGAAATGTATAAACCCGTGTAGAGGTTCATGCGGTGTAGATGCCAAATGTGATGTTGTTAAACATAATCCAATCTGTAGTTGCCCAACTAAATATACTGGGGATCCGTTCACTAGATGTATCCCATATAGTAAGTTCCATCTTTTACTTTAATGAAATTTTTCATTTATATATAAATTAATTTTTAATTAAGTCAAGCTAACTATAAAAAAAATTTCAGGAGCTCCGGTTGAAGACGTAACACCTTGTAATCCTTCGCCTTGTGGCCCTAATGCAATCTGTAAAGATCAGTCAGGCACACCTTCATGTTCCTGTATGCCAAACTTCTTTGGATCTCCACCTTATTGCAGACCAGAATGCTCAAGTAACAGTGAATGTCCACCAAACCAAGCCTGTATTCATCGGAAATGTAAAGACCCTTGCACAAATGCTTGCGGAGTCAGCGCTCTATGTCGTGTAATAAGTCATAGCCCGACATGTTTCTGCGAATCCGGCTACACCGGCGATCCTTTTATAAGCTGTAAGATTGTTCAAGATATCGTTCCAGAGAAGGCTACACCTTGTCTACCTTCTCCTTGTGGAGCTAACGCCGAATGCAGGGAGCAAAACAATGCGGGCTCATGCAGCTGTCTGCTAGATTACGTCGGTAATCCGTACGAAGGATGTCGCCCAGAGTGCACTGTCAATACAGACTGCCCCCCGAGTAGGAGTTGCATTCGCAACAAATGTCGAGATTCGTGTCCAGGAACTTGCGGACCTATAGCGACGTGCGTTGTTGTCAACCATGTACCAATGTGCTCTTGCCCGCCCGGCTACACTGGAGATCCCTACCAACGATGCGATATTTTAAGAGGTATAGTTGAATAGTATGAATTCTATCGCATATGCAGTAGATAAGTTTTATTGACAGTATAATTACAAGATACTTGAAAGTTTGCTATAATATGTCACGATAAACAAATAAATAAATATGATTTCAGAACAAGTACAAGAAAAGCTCACGCCGTGCACACCAAATCCATGTGGACCAAACAGCGTGTGCCGTCCCGCAAATGGTCAAAGTGCCTGTTCATGTATGCCAAACTACGTAGGATCTCCCCCAGGATGCAGACCAGATTGCACAGTCAGCTCAGAATGTGCATCTGATAAAGCTTGTATCAACCAGAAATGCGTAGATCCTTGCCCTGGTCCTTGCGGAACTAACACAGAATGCAGAGTTATAACACACAGTCCCATTTGTACTTGTGGTGCTGGATTCACGGGAGACCCGTTCACTCGTTGTTACCAAATTCGTAAGTATTCATCCTGGGAAACATATTTATCCCATCTGGTGATTGTTCAAAATATTTTGGATAAAGATCCAAAATATTCTTTCAAAAATATTCTTTTAAAAAGATCCATAATAAGTCTTTACTTAGGACAAATTTAGTAGTAGTAAATTCTTTTTTTATTTCAGTACAAATACAATTCACACCGGAACCTGAAAGAGATCCTTGTGTACCCAGCCCTTGCGGACAAAATGCTATTTGTCGCAATATTAATGGCGCACCATCATGCAGTTGCTTGCCTAACTTCCAAGGTCTTCCGCCAAACTGTCGCCCTGAATGTGCGATCAACCAAGACTGTCCACCAAACATGGCTTGTATTAATATGAAGTGTCGCGATCCATGCCCTGGTAGTTGCGGTCAGAACGCTGTGTGTACAGTATTTAATCATCTTCCAGCCTGCACATGTCCACAAGGTTTCACTGGAGATCCTTTCACATTCTGCCAAGTGATAATTCCGGAGAGAGGTAAAGAGAGGACATTGTACATACTTTAAAAATGACTGCTTAGTTGATTCTTTCACGTCTTAACTACATTTAATTGTTTTATTATAGATGAAATACCACAAGATCCGTGCAATCCATCTCCTTGCGGTTACAATGCTGGATGTAGAAACGGAATTTGCACTTGTTTACCCGATTATTCAGGTGATCCATATTTTGGTTGTAAGCCAGAATGCGTAACCAATACGGAGTGTGCTTCAGACAGAATTTGTTCCAGGAACAAATGTATTAACCCTTGTCCAGGAATTTGTGCCTCAAATGCTGAATGCAACGTTTACAATCATATTCCCATATGCACATGTCCACAAGGAATGTCTGGAAACGCATTCACGGAGTGCTATCGAGTGGAAGGTAAGTAAATTACAAAACAGTAAAAATACATGCTTTGTCAATATGAGAAATCATCAAGAACAGTTTGCACACAATAATATGTTTTTATTAATTCTTACAGTTGTTCAAGTACAACCGTGCACTCCAAGTCCCTGTGGACCTAACAGTCAATGTAGACCAATTAACAACCAAGCCGTATGTTCTTGCTTACCGACGTTTATCGGAAGCCCGCCGTCCTGCCGGCCGGAATGTACTATTAGCGCGGAGTGTCCCTCAAATGAAGCATGTAACAACCAAAAATGTATTAATCCATGCATAGGCACTTGCGGTTATGGTGCAAGATGCGAGGTCGTTAATCACAATCCGATTTGCTCCTGTCCATCAAAATACACCGGTGATCCATTTACGCGATGTATTCCTGAAGGTATGTACGAGGTACCATTAAAAATTGAGATAAAATTATGGGAGTTTTTAAATAATCATTTATCAACCCAATTGTCTTTTCAGTTACGGTATCATTGCCGCCAATTGATCCTTGCACTCCGTCTCCATGTGGGCCGTACTCCGTATGCAAAGTAATCGGAGAGTCACCGTCGTGTACTTGCCAACCAGATTATACGAGTGCCCCGCCCAACTGTCGCCCAGAATGCGTCAGTAATTCAGAATGCCCCAGTAACTTGGCATGCGTTAATCAAAAATGTAAAGATCCGTGCCCAGGCAGCTGCGGGTATAACGCTGACTGTACGGTTGTCAGTCATGCACTCATTTGTTCGTGTCCTTATGGGCAAACCGGAGATCCACTGATTTCTTGTAATCCAATTAGAGGTAACAAATATTGCTTATAATGATTAGTTTGAATACTCAGGGAAACACGGAGACATGTTAAAATATCGAATTCGTATTTATTACAGAATCCATCATAGAATATTCATCACCTTGCGAACCTTCACCGTGTGGCCTTAACGCCGAATGTAGCGAAAAAAACGGCGCTGGCTCATGCAAATGTGTCGAAAACTATTTTGGAGACCCGTATGAAGGATGTCGTCCTGAATGTGTTATTAACAGCGACTGCAGTCCGACTTTAGCGTGTATCCAGAATACATGCAAAGATCCATGCCCAGGCATATGCGCGCCAAATGGAATTTGTCAGGTCGTTAACCATTTGCCATCATGCTACTGTCCACCGGGACAAACGGGAGATGCATACCGATTTTGCGTACAGAATAATGAAGGTAATTATATTGAAAAATAAAGTTATTTCACGAGTATAATCTACCCACCATCTAAAATGTCTAAATACTAATACCAGGGTATTTCTTGCATTCTATTTTTAGATATTGCCAAACCTACTCCTTGCACGCCATCGCCATGTGGCCCTAACAGTCAGTGCCGCGAAGTTAATTCACAATCAGTGTGTAGCTGTCAAGAAAGTTTTATGGGTACACCACCAAACTGTCGACCTGAATGCACTATCAATAGCGAATGCACGAGCGATAAGGCGTGCGTGAATCGTAAATGCGTGGATCCCTGTATTGGACAATGTGGCAGGAATGCCAACTGCAGAGTGATATCCCATAATCCAATATGCTCGTGCCAAGAGCGTTTCACGGGTGATCCTTTCACTAATTGTATCCCAAGTAAGTACTTATCTGGTAATATAAATATGCAGTCATAATCAAATTCACTTTAATAACAATGACAGTCATAAATGTCTGTCTTTTTAATTGGGCGATAGCTTAATTTAAACCACCAATTTCATAATGTTATGTCTTTCAGTTGCCGTGTCAGTGCCATCGCTACCTCCAGTAATAAACCCATGCATCCCATCACCGTGCGGACCGAACTCTCAATGTGAAGTTTACGGTGGTAATGCGCGCTGTACGTGCTTGCCTAACTTCATAAGCACCCCTCCTCGATGTAGGCCAGAATGCACCATCAACTCTGAGTGCAGCGCAGTGACGGCGTGTATTAACAATAAATGCGCAGATCCATGCCCGGGCGCTTGTGGGAATAATGCACAATGTAATGTCAATAATCATATGCCGATTTGCTCATGTATGCCTGGATTCACAGGCGATCCCTTCACTAGCTGCTCTTTAACGCTGCCAGGTATGTATTATATATTTGTATAATATTTTTTTATGTAAAGTACTTATTAGTTACGGACTCTCTTGCACTAGGATTACATACGTCACTCACAAACGTCATGGACCTAAATATCGCAACTCAGAAACGATCCGAAACTAAAGATTAAGTTAGTTTAGATTAAATAATACCTACTTATCTACGCTACGAATCCGATATGGTGAAATTGGTGAAAGAGATGGGGAAGAATGGTTCTCGGACTCGGACAAAGAAGTACAGGTGGACTGATAACCGAAGAAGACAGCGGAAAACCGCTGGCTTTAGAGGACACAGGCCCGGGCGAAGTGGCGCCTATTAGGGGCGGCCTATGTCTAGCAGTGGACTTTAGAAGGCTAACGGATGAATAGATGAACTTATCTTTGTTATTATTTCAGAGTCCGAACCGGTCGACCCTTGTTTTCCATCTCCATGTGGATCAAACGCTGTTTGCAAAAACGGAATTTGCAATTGTATACCTGAGTACCACGGTGATCCTTACTTCGGATGCAAGCCTGAATGTGTACTGAACACTGACTGCCCACGCGACAAGTCATGCATCCGAAATAAATGTAAAGATCCCTGCATTGGAGCTTGCGGAAGTGATGCTATTTGTGAAGTATTTAATCACATACCTATGTGCTCTTGTCCAAATGGATTTACTGGATCGCCTTTCAGCTATTGCTCCAAAGTTACAGGTACTATCTAAAATACGTAAATATTATGTAAAGCAAAGAAACACTTTGATCAACTCAAGACAGATTTATTGGTTAATACATAGTTACAATTGAACCTCGACGTATTGTACTTTAACTATTTCACTGATTCTATACCATATTACTCGAGAAAATACTAATACAGACAAACAGAAACACCGCTTCCAAATCACAGAGTAGCTCTGACATATAAAATGGTCGTCTTCCACTTATTGCGCCATCTATCGCGGGTTGTGGATATCGCTCTTTAAAAATTAGTTAACAAAAACCTAATAGCTCAGGATATTCACCAAGCACGGGTCTCCTCTCAAGATGAGTAGGGTAAGGCCATAGTCCACCACGCTGGCCAATTTGAGTACATTATGAAGAACTATCAGGCAAGCAGGTTTCCTCACAATGTTTTCCTTCACCGAAAGCAGATGATATTCAATTACTTTAACCGCACTTAACTTAGAAAAGTTGCGTGCTTAGGATTTAAACCCCGAATACCCGAGTAGGAGGCTGAAGTCTTAACCACTAGGCTATCAACGTACAGTATATTTCCGTAACGTAAATGTAACAATGCAAGTAAATGTATAGAGTGGTTCATGTCAAATAAAAGATGACTCTTATAATTTCCAATGTATTACAACAAGTTTCTTATCTTACAAACTACACAACGATACGCGCAAAGGCCGTATGTCAAAATACTACGCTCTGTAAATTAAACATATTTTAGGGACTGGGTGCGCCATTTAGTACTAACGGAGATTAAACCATTACAACAGATTCTCATAGGATGACAGTGATAATGACTAATGTTACTATTTATTGCACTTGATTAATTTCAGAAATTGCTATGGCCATCAATTTGTGCCAGCCGTCACCATGTGGCCCTAATAGCCAGTGCAGAGAAGTAGGTGGACATGCCGTTTGCGTTTGTGTACAAGGTTACATTGGAAGTCCTCCGAACTGCCGTCCCGAGTGTACAGTAAGCTCTGACTGTAAACTTAGTCAAGCTTGCTCCAGTCAAAAATGTATCGATCCGTGTCCTGGAGCTTGCGGACGACACACTCATTGTATTATCGTTAACCACAATCCTGTGTGCTCTTGTTTAGCCGGTTATTCTGGCGATCCCTTCTCTGCGTGCCAGCTGATTCGTACGTAGTTTTAATGCTTATTTCTTTATCTCTTTTTTATTATTATACTTTCCAGATGACTTATTATTTGTTTGCCTTACAGCTACTGTAACGCCTGAAAAAGTAAATCCATGCTTACCTTCACCCTGCGGCCCAAACTCACAATGCATAGAAAATGGTGAAAACGCAGAATGTAAATGTATGCCCGAATTTATTGGATCACCACCACAATGTCGACCAGAATGTACGAGTAACACCGACTGTGCGATAAGCATGGCTTGCATAAACAGGAAATGTAAAGACCCTTGTGCTGGTTCATGTGGTGAAAATGCGGAGTGTAGAGTTGTGAGCCACACACCAATCTGTTTGTGTCAAAATGGGTACACAGGAGATCCATTCCTCTATTGTAACATTAAGGTGTCGTACGCTGTCCAAGAGCGACCGACGCCATGTGTGCCCTCACCATGTGGCGCTAATGCTGAATGCAGAGAACAGAATAATGTTGGGTCTTGTACCTGTGTACCGGGCTACTTTGGTGATCCCTATTCCTCGTGTAAGCCAGAATGTGTGCAAAATTCAGATTGTCCATCCAATTTAGCATGCCATCAAAATAAATGTAAAGACCCGTGTCTCGGCACGTGCGGTTTAAACGCTTTATGTAACGTCGTCAACCATCTACCGAGCTGCAGTTGTCCAATTGAATTTATTGGGGATCCATACAAGATTTGTACATACAGACCTCAAGGTAATCTTTATTTTCAATAAAGGTTTGTATTTTATGTTTTTAATCATATTTACGTATTTCTTATATTTGTTACAGCTGAATATATAGACCCATGCAATCCTTCCCCTTGTGGACCCAACAGTCAATGTAAACCTACAAACAACTTAGCAATTTGCAGTTGTTTGAATGGTTACCGAGGCTCACCACCAGATTGCCGACCAGAATGTCTCACCAGTTCAGAATGCCCATTGGACAAAGCCTGCGATAACCTAAAATGTATATCGCCATGTCCAAAAGGATGTGGCAGAAACTCAAAATGTAAAGTCATAAAACACAACCCAATTTGTTCTTGCGAACGAGGATTCACTGGTGACCCTTTCACTGTTTGTTACCCAATCATTGAGACAGAGCCCATTATAAAGGAACCTGTTAATCCTTGTGTACCCTCACCTTGCGGAATTAACGCAGAATGCCGAGATGTTGGTGAAATACCATCGTGCACATGTATTCCTGGATTCTTTGGCAGTCCACCAAACTGCAAACCAGAATGTATTGTAAACACTGATTGCAGCAATGACAAAGCATGCATAAATATGAAATGTCAAAATCCATGTCTTGGTTCCTGTGGTCTGAATGCACTATGCAATGTTGTAAATCATGTGCCTATGTGTTCGTGTCCCTCTGGATACCAAGGTGATCCATTCGCTGGATGCAATTTCAAGCCACCAGGTAAAACTTTGTCTATTATAAATAAACACGTGGGGCATAAAATCTATACTATAATATTTATTCTTTATTCATACTTTTATTTTAGAACCTCCTCAGAAGCTCGATCCATGCAACCCATCTCCTTGCGGGCCAAATACTCAATGTAACAATGGTGAATGCACGTGCTTACCTGAATATCAAGGGGATCCATACTTCGCATGTCGCCCAGAGTGCGTGCTCAGTAGCGACTGCCCACTGGACAAAGCATGCTTGCGCTCCAAATGTGTTGACCCATGCCAAGATATGTGTGGATTCGCAGCCGAATGCAACGTTTACAATCACGTAGCTGTATGCAGCTGTCCTAGCGGAATGTCTGGAGATGCCTTCGTTCAATGCACAAAAATAGAAAGTACGTTTTACGAATTCGCTTGATATTTCTTTGAAAACAGATAGCAGAATGTAAAAAACTATACTGTAATATATTGAAATTTGCTTTCAGGACCAGCAGCTAGACCATGTGACCCATCACCATGCGGTCCTAACAGTGTATGTAGAGAAGTAAACTCACAATCCGCTTGTAGTTGTCTGCAAGGTTTTATAGGCAACCCACCCAGCTGTAGACCTGAATGTATTCAAAGTACAGACTGTCTTCAATCACAAGCGTGTATCAATAGGAAATGCCAGGATCCATGTCCAGGTTCCTGTGGTCACAATGCCATATGCAACGTCAATAATCACAACCCAATATGCTCATGTCCACCGAGACATACTGGATCTCCCTTCAGTCAATGTTACGGTATGTATTTCTAATATTTTGTTGTAGTACAAAACCTCAAGAGATTCCTAAATACATTAAAAAAGTAAACTCAAAGCAAACCTTTGGCATTCTTAGCGAGAAATAAGAAGACGAATTATGTGTTTATTTCATTTTATGGTTTAAATTTACAGTTCAACTAGAAGAACCGCCCAGCAATCCATGTGTACCATCCCCATGTGGGCCGAACAGCTTATGCAATCCGACTCCTAAAGGAGATTCTCAAGTTTGCACTTGTCAGCCTACGTTTGAGGGTTCTCCGCCAAATTGTCGGCGCGAGTGCACGACGAGCGACGATTGTACTACGGACAAAGCGTGTATCAATTACAAATGCGCTGATCCTTGTCCAGGTTCATGTGGACTCAATACGGTGTGTGCGGTACGCCTTCATACCAGTATGTGTTCATGCCAAGAGGGCTACACAGGTGACCCATTCACATCTTGCTTCCGTATACCACAAGCAATAAAACCTCTAGATCCTTGTCAACCATCACCGTGCGGCAGCAACGCATTTTGTAGGATTTCTCCTAATGGTGCCGCAACATGCGTTTGTCAAACCGGATACTTTGGTGATCCTTACGAATCTTGTAGACCCGAATGCGTTGTTAACACGGATTGTCCATTTAACAAGGCCTGTCTCAGGAATAAGTGCGAAGATCCTTGCCCAGGAGTGTGCGGTACAACAGCGCTGTGCCAAGTGATCAATCATTTACCTTCTTGCACCTGCGCCCCTGGGTACACGGGTGACGCCTATGCATACTGCCATACGATCATTAATGAACCAGGTTAGTTTAGCTCTGTTTGGTTACTAGCCTAGACCTACAAGTCGTTTTTCACCCTTATTTATGACTTTTTAATAATTAATACTTTAATTATTTCAGCACCTCAACCAATAAATCCCTGTTCGCCAAATCCATGTGGAGCGAATTCAGTTTGCAAAAACACTAATGGCCTAGTGTCATGCTCTTGTAAGCTGGAGTATTTTGGTGTTCCACCTAATTGTCGTCCTGAATGCACTGTTAACTCTGAATGCGAACCTACCAAGAGTTGCGTACGGCAAAAGTGCGTCGACCCATGTATCGGCGCTTGCGGAATGAATGCCGAATGCCGTGTAGTAAACCATGCACCTATATGCTCTTGTCGACAAGGCTACGAAGGAGATCCATTTATAAGATGTTCTATGATCGAAAGTAAGTACACGAAACTTTTACACTAGGATTACCTGTGTTTCGGGACTTGTATGTGGCAGCAGAGTCGCATGTAGTCGTTTATACTACAACTTTCATTACACGTTATTTTAATTTTCAGGATTGCCGACCTCTGTAATTAACCCATGTTCACCGTCTCCGTGTGGACCAAATTCGTTGTGTCAGGTGGTAAACAAGATACCAATGTGTACTTGTTTGGACAATTATATTGGATCACCGCCAAATTGCAGAGTTGAATGTAGTGTAAATTCGGATTGTCCAAGTTCCAGAGCTTGTATGACTTACAAGTGTCAAAATCCTTGTCCCGGCTCGTGTGGCCTGAATACAGTTTGTCAAGTGTACCAACATTCCGCTATCTGCAGTTGTATAGAAGGGTATACAGGAAATCCCTTTGAAAACTGTTACATCAAGGAGCATATAGGTTAGTTATTCATTTTATAAGTGTACATCTTAAATAACAATTTTTAGGATAAAAAGTAATCATAAAGTATCATTTCAGAACCTGCACCAGCAATATACGATAACTGCAATCCCAGCCCTTGTGGTGCAAACGCTGACTGCAACGATGGCCGCTGCACATGTAGACAAAATTACTTCGGTAACCCTTATATGAGCTGTCGTCCAGAATGCACTCTTAACTCCGACTGTGCTTCAAATCTCGCGTGCGTCAATAATAAATGTATTAACCCCTGTGTTAATCTGTGCGGCCGGGGAGCAATATGCGAAGTTTACAACCATATTCCCATGTGCAGTTGTCCGTTGAATACGACTGGAAATGCGTTCTTCTCTTGTACTCCAATTATAGGTAAGCAATGTATATTTGTCAAAATCTGTTTTCGATCCCTTCACGTTGCTCTAGTTTTGTACTTATATAAACTTATGTGTGTTCTTTTTTTGTACTATTTAAATATGTTTACAGAGCCTGAAAAGAAGAATCCGTGTGAACCATCACCGTGTGGCCCTTACAGTACTTGCCGCATACTATACGATCAAGCCACTTGTTCGTGCTTAACCGGCTATATTGGACTACCTCCGTCATGCAGACCAGAGTGCTTAGTAGATTCTGATTGCCCAAGTTTACTGTCATGTTCTAACCAGAAGTGCGTCGACCCTTGCCGTGGATCTTGTGGTCTTGACGCTGAATGTAGAGTGCACTATCACAAACCAATTTGCTACTGTCGAAATGGTTATACTGGTGATCCGTTTATGCAATGTAAAATAATAACCCAAAGTAAGTAATATGCCAAAACCTTAGCAACATAAACAAGTGTTGTAGCTACAGCCTCTGTGGTACATTATTAAACAAAAAAAATCTTTTCAGGTGAACCATTGCAAAATATATCCCCTTGTAAGCCGTCACCCTGTGGCCCTAATTCCTTATGCAAGGTTGCAGGCGAATCTCCATCTTGTTCTTGCGTCACTGGTTATATCGGATCGCCACCATACTGTCGCCCAGAATGTATATCAAATAACGACTGCAGTTTTGACAAATCATGTATTAATAGTAAATGTTCTGATCCATGTGTGGGTGCTTGTGGACTCAATGCAGAATGTCGTGTTATCAGCCACTCACCTCAATGTAGATGTCAAGACGGATACGAAGGAGATTCATTTGATCGATGCTATCCCCTGAAAGGTATGTGCCGAAGTCTATGCAATAATATTACAGTAGTTGTTTATCGAAAAAGATTGACCTAATGTTTTTTGTTCCCTTTTTTTCAGCACCAACACCAAAGCCAGCAATAGTAAGACCGTGCTCTCCTAGTCCATGTGGGCCGAATGCAATATGTCAAGAGCGAGATAAAGCTGGCAGCTGTATGTGTCTTAACGGGTATTTCGGTGACCCTTACGAGGGATGCAGACCGGAATGTCTCCTTAGTTCCGATTGCACACAAAATCTTGTTTGCATTAACAACAAGTGCCGAGACCCATGCCCCGGGCTATGCGGATCAAATGCTGAATGCCAAGTAGTTAATCATGTTCCAAAATGTACTTGCTTCACAGCTTATGTGGGTGATCCTTATAGCCAATGTGTTCTGCAAGAAGGTATAGTGTACAATATTTATTTATTTAAACTTAATAAAATGTAATTGGAAATGTATTTTGCTTATCGACACCCGATTTACTTTTTCAGAACCACCGATAAATTCATGCAATCCGTCACCATGTGGACCGTATAGCACCTGTACGCCTATAAATAATCAAGCTTCTTGCTCTTGCATTCCTGAATATACCGGAAGTCCACCCAATTGCCGACCGGAATGTGTCACAAATTCGGAATGTGCATTAAATAAAGCATGCGTCAGACAAAAGTGTATTGACCCATGCGTTGATAATTGTGGAGACAATGCAGAATGTCGTGTGCACCGTCATAGTCCTTACTGCACATGTCTCCTAGGTTTTATAGGTGATCCATTTGTGCGATGCACAAAGGAAGAAAGAGTGCCTGAAAAGCCACCATCGCCATGTGAACCTAATCCTTGTGGTCCATTTGCAACGTGTAGAGACTTTAACGGATCGCCTGTGTGTATTTGCAAACCAGGATACACAGGAAACCCACCGCGATGCGCACCCGAGTGTTCGATTAATGAAGATTGTCCTAACAACAGAGCGTGTGTCCGAGAGAAATGTGTGGATCCGTGCATCGGCTCCTGTGGCGCTAACACGGATTGTCGTGCAATGAGCCACCTGGCTATTTGCACCTGTTTACCTGGCTTCCGAGGCGACCCATTTGTAGGCTGCAATATTGTTAAAGGTAAAAATGATCATTAGTCCGATTGTCCTTTATGGTAATGAGAAAGTCGGAAAGCTAAAATGTTTTCTATTTCAGAAATTTCAACTCCATTATACGAAGAACTATGTGCTCGTATTCCATGTGGAATTAATGCAAAATGTGACAATGGAACTTGTTCCTGCATCCCCGGGTATCACGGCAATGCTTACATCGAATGCCGACCAGAATGCACCAGTGACCATGACTGTCAGAGACAATTGTCTTGTATTAACTACAAATGTGTGAATCCATGTCTAGGTGCCTGCGGTATAGACGCAGTTTGCAATGTGTACAATCACATCGCAATCTGTGAATGCCCGGCGCCTCTAAAAGGAGATCCATTCATTGCTTGCCAACGAGTCCTGGGTAAGAACATTAACAGTTATAATTTGTACAAAAATATCGATTCATGTGTTTACATTTCTAGTATACATATAACATCTGCCTAGTTTTCTATATAACTGTGATAACCTCATGATCTCTATCTGTTTCGCTATTTAGACTGTGTTCTTTTTTGTAAGCACTTTCAAGAAAAATAATATTGATTATTGATTTAATTACAAATTCGCACTTATGGTCCGGTTTCATAAACGTCTGTTTAGGTGGAATGTTTCAGTAAATTTAGCACTTAGCTCATACTTGTATGTGTACCGACTGCTAGGCCACAACTCACGCTTTTCTACGATACAGGATTCTAAAAAATTTATGTAACAAAGCTGTGGTCAATAATTTTTAATAATTTAAAATTTTAAATTATTTTAATTTTATGCTGATCCATTTACCTGAATAAAGAAATTTTGATAATAATAATAAATACCTAACTATTATTACTATGTATATTGTTGACATTTCACGCGTCCCAGATGTAACTGGAGCTGTTCATTTGCAAGGCTTGTGTGGACACAGGTCCAATACGTAGAGGCTTCTTTGAGATGATTTTATGTATGGTGATATGGTACAAATGACGGATACCACTTTATCATTATTATTACTGTGTAGATACTGTAACCTCAAGAGCAACTCATATGTACTTAAATGCTTTTTTAACGTGTCGCTCAATTATTTTGAAGCGCCCATCGTAACGGACCCTTGCTCACCAAACCCTTGCGGACCAAATACGATTTGTCGGGCCGATGGCACCGTGGCGCACTGTTCGTGCCGGCCACCGATGTTCGAGGAGCCGCCGAGCTGCCGACCGGAGTGCCGCGCTCACTCCGACTGCCCACCCGACCGCGCCTGCCGGAACAGCAAGTGCCAAGACCCGTGCCCTGGCACCTGTGGGACTTTTGCGGAGTGCCGCACGAGGTTGCATTCCCCGATTTGCACATGCCCAAGGGGTTACACCGGAGATTCATTTGTGCGTTGCAGACCAGGTAAACAAGTATTTGATATATATAGGTATTTACCAATTATCATTATTCGTAATTATGAAATTAGCTCAAGCATCATTTAAGAAATGTAATAAACTTATGTTACCTATTTACATTATTTCCAGCCTATGATATTTTGTTTTACTCCAGCCATGTGAATACAGACTTGAATTAAAAATACTATCAAATTAAGGTTTTTTGACTGAACTTTTCATGTTTCTCTGGCAGAGCTCCAAACAGATTCCAAGAATTCTTCACCATGTCCCGATTGCGGTTCGAACGCGGACTGCATCGATGGACAATGTCGCTGTCGACCAGGCTTCTTCGGAATGCCGCCCTTCTGCCGCTACGAGTGTCAGAGTTCCAGCGACTGCGATTGGAATCACATGTGTCTAAACAAACGCTGCGTGGATCCTTGTCCGGGAGCATGTGGCCAAAGGGCCGAGTGCACGCCCGTCGCCCACGAGCCTCGCTGCAATTGTCCCCCGGGCACGTCCGGAAATCCTCTTGTCGAATGTCGCCCCGTCGAAAATATTCGTAAGACAGACCACAAGGAAGCTTGCTTATGTTATAAAAACGTTTATCGTACATCTCGCGCAACTTATGTCAATTTGAATTCTCCCGAATACGAGCGTGCAATCTTCTTTTCGCTTTTAAAACTTAGGCATGGGTTTTTCTGGTGAAAATAAGTGAGCCGTTTGTCCCCGGTCCGTGATAAAATCAAACGCTTAAGGAAAAGCGCTTCATATATTTGCTACGACACGACCAAGCTGATCTTAAATTGTTTATTAATAAATGACTCATATTTCACAGCAATACCGCCACCAAACGATCCGTGCAATCCTTCCCCGTGCGGCCCCGGAGCGATCTGTCGCACGCGAGGAACTAGTGCGTCGTGCGAGTGCGAGCCTGGATTGCGCGGAGACCCATATAGCGGGTGCCGCCCCGAGTGTGTAGCGGACTCCGATTGCTCCCCGACACGAGCTTGTATGCGATCACACTGCCGCGACCCTTGCCAAGGCACCTGTGGTGTTGGAGCCGAATGCGAAACTGTGAATCACATACCGCTTTGTTCTTGTCCACCCGGGACGAGAGGAAACGCTTTTGAAAGATGCGAAGTTATTGCCTCTCGTAAGTTATGAACAATTTCTAATAGAACCTGAAATATTGTATTGTATATCTGTCATTCTTCACGTAGATAAGAGAAAAAAACCTTTAAACAAAGATAAAAACGAAAGTATAAAAACGAAGTGAAACGATTAGGACTAGAAACTGACTCACACATTAATTGGACAATCCATATAAAAAAGACCAAATTATCAAGTTAACGAATTTTTTTTCGTCTGAAAAATGGATTTTCCGGTATTTTTTACCCGCGTAACCTGCTTAACAGCCCGGAATCTATAGAGTCTTCATTTTTTCCGACGCTCGATATCGATAATAAGCTCGCATTCCAGGGCCTTCATTTAACACTCTTTTGATGGTAGTTTTGTTTATCCCTAACTAAAGAGCTAACATTTATTGCTTGCGGACGGGGTTTTCTTGGATTCGCACCCGTGCATCTTTGATGACCGATGGTGTCCTAACCGTACGAGGTATTCGAAGCACGAAACTTTAGTAATCGTTTGATAGTTCCATTAACAAACCTCGAGAGTTATTTTTAAATTTTGTAGCAGTTTAAAAATCTCAGTAGGCGCGTAACCGCATCGGTACAGCGCAATAACCGCGACTCTGTCTGCCTTTTCCGTCCACTCCATTTTAGCAAATGGAACAAAATCAATTTCTTTTTATTTTAAATTGGTGCGAAAGTTCCTTATTCAAAATCATGCAAAATATTTCTTGCCAGTATTCGAAATTTAAATTAAACAAGGCTGTGACAGAACTTATAACCTTTAAGACCTTTGTTTACTATGATTGCAATAAATACAATATTCTGTATTGTTCTATCTACGTTATCTAAAGTAATTAAGTTACTAATTAAGTAGGTACCTACCTGAACTTTTGTCCGTCTTCGAGCGCAGATTCAATACATCGTCACAAATTCGGAACTTCCTTCTGGGGTATCCCAAATCTCTATAACATAAGATTGAGAACAGTGACAGTACTGTGTGAGGACACAGTACTAAGGAATTAATGTTCTGCGGTAACTTTAACGCATTATCTAATTACAGCGCCCCCATGTTCGCCATCTCCATGCGGCCCAGGCGCGCTGTGCTCCGTAGCAGGCGACAAGGCTGTGTGCTCATGTCCAACCGGCACCACCGGCAACGCTGGCTCGTCCGGCTGCCGACCCGAGTGCGTTGTCAGCTCCGAGTGCCCACGGGACCGCGCCTGTGTGCGTAACAAGTGCGTGGACCCCTGCCTCGGTGCTTGCGGAAACGGCGCCATGTGTCGTGTATTTGATCACGCGCCGATCTGCTCCTGTCCGTCTTCAATGACTGGCGATCCGTTCCTCGACTGTAGACCTAGAGGTATAGCACCTTTAAAGTTATTATTCGTACATTTTAAATCCAATATTTATTCAACTCAACATCTATAAAATATATTGCTACTATAAAATTACAGAAACGCCACCAACATCTCCATCCATTTACGACCCGTGCGATCCTAATCCTTGTGGTCCTCATGGTACGTGCCGCGATGGCTTCTGCACTTACCCTGAATGCATTGTCAACGACGACTGTCCTGGTGATCGATCGTGCATCAATAGGAAATGCTCCGATCCATGCATCAACGCTTGCGGCATCAACGCGATATGCACGGGCGTCCGGCATAATGCTGTTTGCTCGTGTCCAGCTGGTTATACGGGCTATCCATTCGTCCGGTGCGAGCGTATAACAATCGTTACACCACCACCTCCGTCGCCGGAATGCGAAAGAGATGAACAATGTGCAGACAACGCTGCGTGCATAGACACGCGGTGTGCATCCGTGTGTGGACCTACCAACTGCGGTGTGAACGCAAAATGCCTAGCAAAGCAACATCGAGCCCTGTGCTCTTGTTTACCAGGCTTCGAAGGAAACGCTTACGCGGCTTGTTATTCTGGTAAATATAAGACTACCAATACTACTGTTTTAAGTAACCTATTGTGCAGGAACAAATTGTATTAATCTCGGTTTTTATTGCAGTTCAATGTCGCAGCAACAATGACTGCCCTGACGACGAAAGTTGCGAAAGCAGCTCATGTATCAAAGTATGCTCGCGAATTCGTTGCGGAATTGAAGCTCACTGCGTTGCTCGCGGCCATGTTGCGTCGTGCGAGTGCGACGCGGGTGCGCGCGGCAACCCCTGGACGGCGTGTCGTAGAGACGAATGTTCAATCGACGAAGACTGCCCCGCGTGGTTGGCATGCAGAGGAAAGACTTGTCAGGACCCGTGTCCCGGAGCTTGTGCTCAGGGAGCTCTTTGCTCCGTCGTGCGGCATGCTTCTACTTGTGAGTGCCCACGTGGTACACAAGGCAACCCCAAGATTGAATGTCGACCAGGTAAAGCTTCTAGCAATTAAGTAGTCTAATAAGCACCGCTTTTGGATTATGTTTAGATAGTGTTCATTGGTATGATTGTTGCAGTATTAGAAGAGTTTGAATGTGAGAGCGACGCTGAATGTGGAGCCGACAAAGCCTGCCTACAAGGAAAGTGTAGAAACCCCTGCGAAAAGACATCGTGCGGAGTAAGGGCGACGTGCCGCGTTGCCAATACTTTGCCATTCCGCACACTTGTATGCGAATGTCCTCAACCTTTAACAGGCGACGCTTCTATCCAATGCAATCCTAGTAAGTACCAACGTAATTTTCCAAATAAACTTATTAAATACACTAAAGAAATGAAACTAATTAAAACATGTTCCAGCAAGTTTTTTTCAGCTCACTTAATCGTTGCTTACATTATTATATTCTTGTCCAATGTACGAATCATCCAGTAATCAAAAGTTATGGAAGCAATAAAACTCGTCGAAAAGTGGCATTTTACCAAAAGTATGGCTTCGAGGAAAGCATAATATGTTGTAAGAATTGACGTACCTACTCCAACTACTACTAATTTTTTTTATTTTTACGACTAAGTTGTATATACACATGTAAATATTTGGTCGATTACTGGCTCTCTTACTTCAAAATTAAATTTACCTTGGTTGGGCACATCTAGTTTATCAAATAAACGAAATTGTATAAGTCCTCAAATAGCACAGTGAGAAGTGTACAAAGCGCACGTTAAAGATAGGTGCAAATTCGGTATAAAAAAATACGAAACTTCATTCTTCTGAACATAAAAGATTACATCGATACCTATATTGTGCAAAATTGTGTTTATTCTTATCCTTCAAGTAAAAGTCCAGGATCAATTTCGCTTACTATACCTTTATTATCTCAGAGGGCCAATGCGCCTCGGACACGGAGTGCGGCGACGAGGAGCGATGCCTGGACGGGAGATGCGGGCCCGTCTGCACTCAGGGAACTTGCGGCGTAGGCGCCGAGTGCCGCGCGTCCGCGCACCGAGCTCAGTGCACTTGCGTACCACCGCTGCAAGGCAACCCCAACGTCGCATGCAAACCTGGTGAAATTTCTGAAAATATACCATTGTTATTGTTAATGCGCTTACTTTTGTGACTCTTGAAAATGGACGACTCCGAAGTCTGGCTCGCTGAGCAAAGAGTAATGGGTTAAAATCCTTCTTTGGACAGACCTACGAGTATTATGGTTACAGTTAATTATTCGTTCACTGGGCTTGGTCGTTATTTATTATGTATCGTATGTCCCTGCCACCTTGAGTATATAGGTTAAATGTATATACACTATTTTTTATGTGTGTCAGTAATATTCACATTTACGCCGCTCAAAAATTACCCTGAATTTTACCTAAAACCTAAGGAACTCATATGGTATTAGAGTCAATACACTTTTCGTCTACTCGTAATAAATAAACATAAATACGAATTAATGGAATGGCGAGTGCAGCAATAATGTTATTAATTATTCCCCGACAGTGTCAGACGGCGAGCAATATACATCGGACGCGGAGTGTGGTTCGGCAGAGGCGTGCGTATCGCGGCGCTGCGTGTCTGCGTGCGCGGGCGCGTGCGGCGCGGGGGCGTTGTGTGACGCGACCGGACACCGCGCGCGCTGCCGCTGCCCGCCTGGCACCGCCGGCGACCCCACCCGCAGCTGCTACACACGTTAGTTATTTTGCTAATATGTTGTTGATTATGAAGGATGCAAATGGGAATATTTTATTCATTTTGGTGTAATGTATAAGTAATAAATCAGCTACAAACAGTCCTATTCGATGTCATAAAGTGTATGCAGGTACCACGTTATGAAAAGGAACATAGGAATATAGGATAGGTAGGTATCTGAATCTAAATTATTTTCAATAACGAAAGCAATGTTATTTACCTTACTTTTCTTAATTTAATGGAATCATCAGCCTCATGTCAGGAACAAACAACGAAAACCATATCAATTTGCCCATTGTTTATGTACCTATATAACTTGATGTTTCATCTATACCCTTAGCTGAATGCACGGCGGACGACAACTGTCCATTTGACAAGAGCTGCATCAATGGATACTGCCAAGACCCATGTGCTATTGGTTCACCGTGCGGCCGCGACGCGGCGTGCGATCCCGTGGCCCACGCTGCCACGTGCCGCTGCCCGCCCGGCATGCAGGGAGACCCACGTCGCGCCTGCGTCTCTGTCCAATGCCAATACAACGAAGACTGTAATGACGAACAACTCTGCAACCGACTCAACCGCGTCTGTCAGCCGGCGTGTACTGAAAACTCTTGCGCACCTGGTGCTTTATGCTCAGCTTCCAACCACCGACCGGTGTGCACGTGCCCACCTGGCCGCACAGGAGATCCTTACCTAAGAGGCTGTGGCACCGTGGAAATTACGAGCGAATGTACGACAGACTCAGACTGCCCTTCGCCCCTAGCGTGTGTTAATGCTCGCTGCACCGACCTTTGCCTAAGCAACCCTTGCGAAGTAGGCTTACTATGCAAGACTGTGGACATTCTGCCCCTGCGCGCAGTAGCGTGCGTATGTCCGGACGGCGGGCGAGTCGCTCCAGATAGTGGATGCAGATTGCCGCCAGATGGAGAGTGCATTGCTGACTCGGACTGCTTGAATACACAAACCTGCCATCGCGGAAGCTGCGTGGAAGCTTGTAGGGCCGCTCCTTGCGGACGAAACGCACTTTGTGAATCTATTGACCATGTCTCACGGTGCACATGTCCACCTGCCTACAACGGAAACCCGAGAATTGAATGTAACATAGGTAACTTATTTAATCTGAGTCCTATGCTTAGTGCCTTATGATATATCTCTATACATACTAAATTATACAACATTCCGCAGAACCGCGCCAACCTACCGTATGGGAGTGCTACAGCGACGATGAATGCAGTGCGGAACAAGCGTGTCGCGAACGCATATGTGTCAACCCTTGTGTGGACGCCTGCGGCCTGGGCGCGCTTTGTCGCGTTATCGACCACAAGCCACAATGCAATTGCCCCCGTGGTTACACGGGAGATGCGTTCATACGATGTGTTCCACGTGAGTATACTAGAAACATTAAAACATCGGAAAACCTTGACTTCATACTGAGTTTACCACTTTTTGCGCCAGGGATCAAAGCAACAACAAATAGCAACGCCAACTATTAACATTTCATACGATTTTTTTTTTTCTAGCATCTGACAAATCCGTCGTTCCTGTTGGCTGCAAAGCAAACTCTGAATGTCCGCTATCACAGGCATGCATAAACGGCGCCTGCGCGAACCCTTGCAACTGTGGTCAGAACGCCAAATGCTCTGTTGTTAGACATCATCCGGTTTGCTACTGTGAGCGCGGATACTCAGGAAACCCATATGTTGGATGTACTAAAGGTACCTACTAATAATAAACATTCTAATTATTATGCCACGAGACTTGAACAGACGCATACGGATTTGAAATTACATGTGATCCAAGTATGATTTATAAGTTGTTATAAACTGTGCTCTGTATTTTCAGTTGGCTGCACGACGGATAGTGCATGTTCCGACAGCGACATGTGCTACAACGGCGCCTGCGTAAGCCCTTGTGTAGTAGAAGCGCCTTGCGCCATTAGTGCCCAGTGCTACGGCCAGTCTCACCGAGCCAACTGCCGCTGCCCTACAGGAACAACTGGAAATCCATACAACAAGTGCCAGACATCACAGTGTGAAGTCAACTCTGACTGTAACGATGACAGCGTTTGTATAAATGGAGTCTGCCTCAACGCCTGTTCCATCGAAGGCGGCAACCCATGCGCTAATAATGCCCAATGCTATGCCCGAAATCATGCTGCAGCCTGCAAATGCCCTCCAGCACTTCCCATCGGCGACCCTCTGACACAATGTATGAAAAAGAATGTTCTTGGCGATCCTGAATGTCGTTTTGACAGTGATTGTCCTAGTGGTCATGCATGTCTCAGAGATGAATGTCGCGAAGCGTGTTCTGAATTGAAGCCATGTACTGGAAATTCTCGTTGCTCTGTTTCGGACAGTATACCATTCCGCACTCTGATATGTCGCTGCCCCGAGGGATACGTTCCTGAAGAGAGTGGTTCATGCAAGCCAGTTCAACTTCCACCATTGAGCTGTTCGACTGATCACGACTGTAATGATCTGGAATCGTGCGTGAACAGAATCTGCAGAAACCCATGCAGTTGTGGAGAAAATGCTGAATGCTTTGTTCGTGATCACAGACCCGTTTGTTCGTGTCGCGAAGGCTTCGACGGAAACCCATACCGTACATGCCGAACGGTCGGCTGCCGCTCAAATTCGGAATGTGAGTCACACCAAGCGTGCGTTAACGGTAATTGTGTCAGCCCTTGCCTATTGAACAGTACCTGTGGGCCGAATGCAGACTGCTACGTAGAAAGAAACCATCCACTTTGCCGTTGCCGTTCAGGCTTTGAGGGAGATGCGTTCTTGGGTTGTAATCCTGTCGAGTGCAGATCTAACGGCGATTGTCGGCAAGATAAACAATGTCACGCTCACAGATGCATCAATCCCTGTCTTGGAAGAGACATATGTGGCAACAACGCCATTTGCCTGGTGCGAAATCATATCGCAGTATGCAAGTGTGAGAGAGGCTATACTGGAAGTCCCTACGTCGAATGTAGACTACAGATTACACCGGAGTGTTACGTTGACGGCGATTGCCCATCAAAGTTAGCTTGCTTGTCATCGAAATGTGTAAACCCATGCACTGCTCTTCAACCATGCGCAACGCCAGCTCAATGCGAAGTATCACCGACATTGCCAGTCCGCACAATGCTGTGCACCTGCCCTCCGGGGTACGTCAGCAGCGGTGGAGGTGTGTGTCGCCCGTCCACACCAGTTTTGGAGGTCGCATGTGAAATTGACAACGACTGCACCTCAAATCACGCATGTGTTACCTCAATTTGTAAAAACCCATGTCAGTGCGGACCAAACTCTGACTGCCAAATAAAAGACCACAAACCTGTGTGCGCTTGCAGACCTGGATATATCGGCGACCCACGCACGGGATGCTACGATGTGATGTGTCAAGCAAATTCACAGTGTGCACATGACGAAACATGTATCAACAATCGCTGCATACCTGCCTGCTCGGTCGAACCTGACGTGTGTGGTAAATCGGCCGAATGTTATGGTCTAGAACACCGTGCCTCGTGTCGCTGCAAGGTAGGCAGTATTGGCAATCCGACTATCGGTTGCACGCCTGTCAGTTGCCGAGCTAACAGCGATTGTCCGACGGATAAATCATGTATAAATTCAAAATGCCTTGAATCTTGCACAGCCGGAAGCTGCAACGAGCCGGCTGAATGCCGAGTACACCTTCACGAGATATATTGCGTATGCCCGCCCGGTTACGAAAGCACTGAAAAGAGTTGCAACAAAACTGAACCGCGCTGTAACGCTGACATCGACTGCCCTTCGAGCACCGCTTGTCTAAAAGGAAAATGCGTCAACCCATGCCTAGAGATCAATCCATGCGGTGTCAACGCCGATTGCAAGATTGCAAACACGCTTCCTGTTCGTACTATGATCTGCGAATGTCTACCTGGTTATACAGGAAACGCTCTTGTTGAATGTACTCCTTATAAACGTAAGTTGCATGTTAAAAATTGTGATCCAAATGCTGATATTTTAATAAAATGTCGTAAATATGACGGCGAAGCTACACATTATTAAATCTATAATAATTTTTCAGCTCCTTTAACAACTTGTATTGACGGACAAGGCGTAGACGCCAACGGCGATTGCGTACCGTGCCTAGAAACTGAGGGCCGTGTTGTTGACGCACGCGGGCGTTGCGTGTGCGACGCCACCGGGGGCCTTGTGCTGCGGGGTGACGTGTGCGTAACCATCGGCTGTCGCGCCGACACTGACTGCGACAACCGCTTTGCGTGTATCAATGGAAAATGCGTTGATGCGTGCGAAGCCGAGCCGTGTGGCATGTACGCCACTTGCGACGCTACGGGTCACCGCTCGCGCTGCACTTGCATTACTGGCTACGTCGGCAACCCGCGACTCTACTGTAACGCCACCACCACACACGACATCAACTACCGCACTGACTTCCCGTTGCCAGACATGCAGGTGAGATGTCTTAAGTTATAAAAATGAGTCTATAATGACAATGTCGTTACAATATAAGTTATGTAATCAAAAAATCCTTGCTATTACTGATTCTGTTATTGAATTTTATTTATATGTTTGTGGAACCTTAATCAGTATATCTTCATTTTAGGTTCACTGCTTGGCTGACGGAGTGCGAGTTAGTTTGAAAATTAAAGATTTCAACGGAGTGTTATACGTGAAGGGTTACAGTAAAGATGAAAGGTGCCGACTGGTTGTTCAAACACCAGAACATCAAGAGAGTCCCGTCGACTTCACAGTGCATTTCGGTGACTGTGGACTTGTGCATGTCAATGTAAGTGAATACGAATCTTCACATGTTTTTTTTGTAATTTATCGTTCTGGCTATCGTGGTATAGGACTGAGTTACTGACAAATTGCATTTTAATTCCATATTAATTATTACAAAAGAACAAGAGATAATTATGTTAAAAATGCATGTTCACTCAATAACGTATCATTTCTTTAAATACATAGGGTCTAGCGAGCTTCGTGTTGGTGATGCAGAAGCATCCAAAACTTGTGACAACAAACGCCAAAGCATTCCACATCAAATGCATCTACCAAACCGGCGAGCAAAACGTCACATTGGCTTTCAACGTATCGATGTTGACGACGGCTGGCACCATTGCCAACACTGGCCCGCCACCTACATGCTCCATGAGAATCGTATCCCGTAGCGGGGACGAAGTTAGCTCTGCGGAAATCGGAGAAAATCTCGTCCTTCAAGTTGACGTTCAACCCTCAAGTATGTATTGTATTCTCTATCTATGTATCTATAATTAAAATTCATAAACTATTTTTGCTAAAACTTTTCTTGCATACTACTACGCTTGGTACTACATCATGTATACTTACGTTATATTGTTTTAGGTATCTACGGTGGTTTTGCACGCAGCTGCATCGCAAAGACCAGCGAAGTGTCTACTAACATAGAAAATGAGTACACGGTGACAGACGCAGACGGCTGCGCGACGGACGCCGCAATCTTCGGCGAGTGGGAACGAAGCGAAGACGGCAGCGCGCTTCGAGCTTCCTTTAATGCCTTTAAGTTCCCAAGTAGCGATAACATACGCTTCCAATGTAACATACGTGTATGCTTCGGAAAGTGTCAGCCGGTAAGTGCAAAAACTTTGGCTACAACCCTTTAACGACCCTAAAGGGTCTCTCCTCAAACTAAGGAGGCCTGGATCGTACTTCAACATGCTGCTCCAGTGTGGAATGGTGCAAGGGTTATTGAGCAATCAGAGTGTCGGACGATTTCAAAAGTTTACTATTCACAAATAATTATTTGTCTACGATCGACCAGACGTTTCATTCTTATTCACTATTCACAGGTCAACTGCCGAGGTTTCGACGCTTTTGGTAAGCGAAAAAAACGTTCAATCGACGGCGACGGACCCTTATTGGGTCAATTACGCGAGGAGGTAACCGTCGAGTCCAACCAGATCCTGACGCTGGAGCGACGCAACCCGTCGCAGATCGCCCGTCAGCGCGACGGGTCGGGCGGTGCAAACGGTGCGGGCGGCGTAACAGGCGGTGACGTTTGCGTCTCTGCCGCTGGCCTGGCTGTGGCACTAGCGTTAACGGCCCTTCTAGCGCTGGTAGCGGTAGCCGCAGCCGTGGCATGTTGGCTGGTGGCGTGGCGCCGCGCGCGACCGCCGCCCGCCCCCCCCCCGCACCCGCCCGACTTCCCCAACCCGCTGTTCCAGCGCTAAGCTCCTAGTCCGCGCCCCGCTCCTCCGCCGGCGCCGGGCGGTGGCGGCTCTTTTCTCTATGGGTTCCAGCGTGCCGCCGGAGGACCGCCGGGTGAGGGCGTCGCGAGCGCCCCCTCGCTTGCGCTCGCAGCGCCCTACTTAGGTTACTTTTATATTTTTACTATATTCTTTATTAACGTGGACTCGACGCCTCCTTCGAACTTTGTGATATGCATAATATAAATATTCGAATTCACTTTTTGTAAAATAATTATTGACTTTAGTATTTAAGCAAGTAAAATAATAATAATATCGTGCAGATTTTTATTTAATCATTCCCTCATCATTAGATCTTCGTACTCCAGTCAAAGACTTAAAAAATAATTCCCCGTTTTCCCACAGAATTATCCTCGGAATTTCTGAATAACTTCTAGCATTTGCGAATCATTCAGAGAGTAAAATGAACAGCAAAGGAGGTCCAGGAGCATTTTAATGTATCTACTATACTTATATTTACTTTCCATCGAAAAAGAGGAGTGTGTTTATGTGTACGTGTACTACTAGCATCATACTTAAGATACCTACGAATTGTTCCCTTTGCCTTAGTTAGACTTTGCCTCACTTATGCACTTATTGTAAAAATAGAGGAATAACACGAATATCATTCGTAAAATTATGCTATAGGTGTGTTCAATACAAAAAACATGTGTGTAGACGGGTAACAAACATAACACATAACAGGTTGCATCCAACTTACTGCTTGTAGCAAAATTTCTTGAGCGCTTCCGTGCTTCGGAGGGCACCTTAACCCGTCGGTCCCAGTTGTTATTGCTAGATATTAATCTTAAAGCCTAGTCGGACGCCTTCGGGCAGCCTGAAAAATTCCGACACTCGTGTAGGCTACTAGCTCCTCCACCAATCCGCATTGGAACAGCGTGGAGGAGTACGCTCCAGGCCTCCTCAGTTGTAAGGACAGTCTCGTGCCCTGCAGCGGGCCACTATGGGTTGCGACAAGCCAGTGTATGGGGCGGAGAATAACATAGAATTATTGTTACTTCTAAATCTTCATTTAGAGGGGTAGATTTGAGATGAAAATCCGTGTGGAAAAATGAATATTACGCGGGAGGAGCCGCTGGTAAAGTGCCGTACACTATAAACTACAAAACATCATACCATAAAAGCTCACGGAATAAGACCTGAAAAACCTTTTTTATTTCTCGGTACCTGATGGTAACTCTATCGTTGTTTTGAAAAATGCATTTAAATGTGTATTGAATATAACTTCAATAAAGTTTGATATTATGATTGTGTTTTGATGAATTGATGCTGCTGCCCAGCGAACCACGAAAAATCACATCAAGATGATAGCGATCCTCTAGTCTTGACAGCGAGACAGTTCCAGAATTAACCAGCAAATCCAAGGTTCACTAGGTAACCACCCCATCATTTAGGTTGCAATTTTTATCTATTATATAATTTAAAAACCCATTCAGGAAAATGTTTTCCTCTTGTGTACATACTGATACACGCGCTTTATATCCAATAGAAAATACTCACAAAGGCCTACGCTGGCGTACGATTACGATAAACAGAATATGTTTGATACTTTTGTTTGTCTGCTTGTGCGTGCGAGTATGTATAAAATCGATGCTCGGATTTCAAAGCGGATTTTTGTTTCAAAACGAGTAATTGTGACATGGGTTTTAGAAAACTATTTTTAAATCGGTTCATAAATATTATTATTTATTTATTTTATTTAGTATTACTAACATTATTTCTAAATTGCAATTGTTACTAACACATGTATGGAAGTCCGAATTCAAGGATTTATTATTATTATTATATTATTACTTTTATTTACCTAAGTACTTTTTAGAAGTTATTAATTTTCCTTATTTCTAAAATCTTAATGCGATTTGGAAAAACCAAAGGGCCATGGAAAGCCAGTTGAACAGTCTGAAGATAATTTTGTAAAAATGACACTCGATCGATTCGTGGGTTTGTATACTACCGTTTATGGTAGAGACGCACTAATAATTGAATGCAGAGGTGATAATAACCAGTAAACGACAAAAAAATTAGCGAATCGGTAAAGGGGGGATAGTAAATGGAGGCTCGACGACACTGTATATTATATTAGCTGCGGTTGTGATCTAACACAGTGCGTTCCAGACCATTAGTGAACAATTTAACAAGCATAGCAAAGGAAAAGCATGCCCCGATTAGTTCCAGCTCAAAACAAATATAATCTCATCAAGTAAGTTTAATTTCAGGTCGCTTTGCTTTTTGTTGACAATAAAACTTTACTTACTAAAGACTTTAATCGATCTATTTATTCATATGTGGAAAATAAAAACTGAAATGTATCTTACTTCATATATATACTTTTAACGTAGGTAATCCATATGGGAAAAAATACATTATACTAATTACTTCCTAAAATGTGTTGAATACAATGTTGTATACCTAATAGGGAATAAACCGCCAGGCATAATACAAAATGAACATTAAACTATTGTTATCTATATCAGCATACAAAAATACGTGCCATCTTTTTGTATCGTTATGAAAAGGATTTAATAATAACTATTCCATATTTTTAGTAATTTTTTAAGGGAATAAATCTTTTATTGTCAGAATTATTTACACACTACATTTAGGTGCCCATAGTTCATGTTTCTTCGATATTCATGTGCCTATCTATTAATCCTGTTTATAATCATAAAAATTTAAAACAGTCCTGCAGTGTGGCCAGTGTGAATATCCACCGCCCATGAACATCAGGAACAAACCTTCATTTGAATATATTTTTTTCTGAATAAAACTAATTTTAAGATTAAATCAAGCTTAAAGAATCATACATTTCTTCATTCTTTCCTATAACATTAAAAACAGATATATTTTTATAGCAAATGAGCAATCTAGCCGTTTTTACTATCCACTATAAACCAGAAACTACCGACTAAACTATGACCCAGAAACATTAAAACTTAGGAATAAATACCTTAGACCACTGGTAACAGAAGTTAGTTAGGTACTCTATAGTTATTATTGTTGTTATTGAAGCAACGGGGTATGGGTTCCGGCCCATAAGCCACTGCAACATATTATAACTCGCCCCTTTTGGTCTATATCCGATCCCAAGCCAACCGGTGAGATGATCTGATGTATACCTTAATGTACTAGATCCTTGATGATGTAAGGTGAGACAAGGCGTCCGTCCAGTAAACTGCTTTTGCTTTGAGTTAATGCAATGCATTAACAGAGGTATTGAGTCGGTGTTTCCTCTGCTTCATTGCAGAATCTGCATGTGCTATTGTCAGCTTTTCCTGTCCTGTGTAGGTGTTTGTATAGCCTACAGTGCCCAGTGAGAAGCGTTATTAGCGTCTGCAGTTGATTGCGGTTTCAGCACATCACTTTTTTGGAATATATTTGCGAAAAAACATATAAAAGTGCTTTGGACTGCCTTAGGACCGCTGAGCCATAGCTCATATTTTAGCACTCCACTCTTAGGCATGTTTTATTACCGGGTCGCGGTTTTGAATATGCCCACCGTCGGCTCTGTTCCGGTGGTGGGCAGTAAGGACCCTTCCTGTACCAGTTTGTCAGGTAGGTACTCGTTTCCGCTTGTTTCCGCTTAATCCTGTGTGTTCATTGTAAAAAACCAGATCACTCGTTTATTGAGTAGGCACCTGAATTCATCCTTACTCTACAGTTCGCAACGCAATCCTAACTCACGAAAGGAACGCTGAATCCTAAGCATGTTCAAATTATTCAACACTTAATTGCAATAAAATTTAACAGACAGATTTATACAGAAACATCACTCAACAAAGACAGCAGTTCGGTAATTAATCTTATCTGGCATTATCCTTATATAGTATAAACTTAATGAAAGTGGAAGCTACAACCGATTCCCAGGCCGACAACCCAAACATAAATAAAAGAAATAAGATTTTCTTTATATCCAAGGTGGTGGTCACAAACCAGTTTATAAACCCACAACCTTTATACAAATGCTCTACATTGGCAGGTCCTGCGTCAATTTGTAAAAGATACAACGTAGGAAATAACAGCTTAAAGAAAAACTTTTTTTTAAAGAAAAACGATATAGTTCATAGTGCAGTGATACTTTGTCATTCATATCAACTAGTTGTATAAGTACTAGGTAGTAGTAATTTAGTCAAGGAACTCATCGTACTAATTGCTTTAAACCAGTTCACTGGAGTATAGTAAATGGCGCTAACATAATTACGTCATTATAGATAAGTAGGTACCTAAACAAACACAAATCAAGAAAATCTTTACAATTACAACACACTGAAACAAAATTTAAGTTGAATTTCACGATTTTGCACTTTATGTTTCATCATGCTTATAGAGACGGTGAAAATTTGCTGCTGTAGATACGTGGATTTATATATGCCTACGACTGTCAAGTCAACCTAGACAGCCGCAGGCGCAGCAAAACGTATCGCGGTCAACACAACGCATGCGCGGCCCCCTGCCCTCCCCCCTTCCTGTGCTCTCCCCACTCCGCAATGGCAGAATCACACTTTGTTTACCAATTGCCGCGATTGACGAGGCAGTCGGCACCAGTCGGTCGGCCAACTGTACCGAGCTCGCTCGCTCGCGTTGTGAATTCGCCAGTCGCGCTTCGCCAGCGACGAGTGCGACATCAATCCCCGCGTTATGACTGTGTGACGTGATAGCATGACTAAACCAAATTCCTCGGCGGAAGCCGCCTTACCGAGCGTGGCAGTACACGTGGATCAATATGACAACTCGGACGAGGATAGTTCAAAACTGCTTAACCCGCTCTCACCAGCCCCGATAGTGACGCCCTCTGGACAAATGCGTAAAGTTAAGAGCTTTACCGATACACACAGAATCCGCGATGTGAGTACCGCATCAGGTGCTGCGTCTGCGCGCTGCCTCCGACCTTATGAGCAGGTGGTAACATACCCTGAAGGCTCTGAGTGCGGAACTAACCAATATGCACCTTCCGTTCGCTCCCTGGCTTCTATTGGAATGGGATGTACTGACGGCCGCAAATTGGTCATCCGTCGAGTGCCGACGTCGCCCACAGAACTATTTCATTTAGTACGTCCTCCTACGTGAGTATCACTGAGGAAGTAACATCCTTTAAACAGTCATTATTCAATTGACATAACTGACTACCATTTCAACATCCTTTGTCGAACTTAAGTTTTAAACCATCTCTTCAACCAAATTTCTCTCTGTATGAAACTTCTGAAATGAATAGGTTTAACATACCTTTATAAATATTAAGAAAGTGAACAAAATCTCATCATAAACAACTTAGGCAATGTTAATACTATTCCTGGAAAGAGGATAAAAATCACATAAAGTACTTTTGTTTTTAACGTTAATTTAATAAATCGTATCAGACTAAAAGTAATATTAGCATTGTTTCTTCATATCTCTGAATTAGAGCGAAAATAGGTTCCAGTTGCTTGGTAGGTACCTAAAAACTTACAAGCTAAGTCTAGCGGTTCCTTACTTTCTTCCTCTTAAATCTTTATTCGATGCGTGATGGCAGTACCACTCACAACTCAGTGCAACTCACAGACTATCCCAGATTAGTTTCTGCCTGGGCAAACATTTATTTTACAAGTTGTTATTCTCTGGTCTTGGTCATCAGATTGGTTATCAGATGTATTCCGTTCGTTCGCTATACAGTGAATCCTAGTCCGGGTATGTGACAGTACAAGTCAAAGCTGACTGCCTAAAACCTTGCAAGATCCATGAAAAAAGTATGACATTTTCCCGGTACTATGTACTTATATATAATTAAAACAACTGCTACGCGACAGTAATGGGTTGTGGCGGTGATTCCCGTCGGTTCGTACACTAGTTCTACCACCTTGTAAAGCTGTTTTCCGGGACTTCAGGACTTTTCGGAAATTTTATAGGTTGGAAAGTATTCTAGATCTTGGTCATAATGTTTAAGTGGATCAAACTTCAGCTCAAACTGTCCAATAGTTTTGAACGAATGAATGAATCACACTGATGAATCGATCATTAAACATATAAATGATCAGCTTTAAAATATTAATAAAGATCGAAAATCTGAACCTTTCAAGAAGATTACAAACATCAACGCCCCCTGAAAGCCAGGGTTTTTAGGATCAGTGGTATGTGGAAAGACGGGTGCGGGATTCATTGGGTGCTGTGGTATACATCAGAAAGTTAGGGCAATTATGAACATAATTTATTTTGCTCTAAATAGGAAATTTCAAAGGATATCAAATTATACCATCTAGTTCATTGCAATGTAAACTACCTATGTAAATAAAAATATAAAATTTAGCACAACAAAAACATTATTACTTAATTATCACTCATCATTTAATGAGTAGCTACTTTCAATGATGATTATAAATTAGATACAGACTCGCAAATATTAAATCTATAAATCACGTTATCTTAGATAATAACATGTAGAGGCAACATTTACTTACATTACATAATGCACCAAGACAATTGCTAGTGTCTTATTCATTTGTTTAAACAAGTGCATATTGCATGCATAAATAAATTTATTAATATAAAGATTTCGCATGAAAGAAAGAAGGGCTTATCACTACATAAGTCTACAGACTTTCTATCGACCGATACTTTAGTGTGGTTCTTAATCAGTATGGTGCTGTACACAAGTGCGCACATTATAACGATTAAATCGACGATTAACGATTGCATACATCTTGTTACTGAATCTGAAATCGACTAAACTATCGGCCGATAGAAAGTCTGTAGTCTGCGGATGCCCTTATGGCAAGACAGTTCCTACCCGAACAAGTCGTTGGTTCTCGTGAAATAATCAATGACGCCTATTTTCTGAATCTCTTTTCTAAAAATTATTAATTTATTAATTTCACCTTTCTACACCACATACAAAATTAAGTAACACACGATAAAATTGTTGACTCGTCTTAACCGTTATTTGTAACAGGATATTAACATTTACTTACATTTGTAAGATTACAAAACATACACATAAAGGTGAATGAAATGAAACCACGTGGCTATCCTTAGGTTACGACATAAAATAATAGATACTGGTTCAAAGTAATTTGACCCTGAGCTCGGAACTAACAAAACGCCACTTTAACAATGTGGCACAGATACTGGTAAAAATATGAGTATCCTCAAAAATAGTTTGTTAACACATACTGATTAAGTAGTGAAACATAATTTTATTATAAAGTACAAATATGACGTACTTACTGGGTTATTTGATCCTAGACAATCGGTCAGATCATGGAACTTTTTAATATGATACCTATTAACTAACTAAACTCCACTCTATTTATTGTGGCTACCTCTTTTGACCCGTATCCCGTATGTTTGTTTAGATTTATTTAATTTTAGTAAGTAAGAAACTGAACTTGATGTCAATGCAAAAATTAATCAGAAATTATTTTAGGAAATAATGGAAGTTTTACAGCTATTCTAAAATTAGACCAGTGGAAGATTAGGGTTTACTCCGCTATACTAATTTAAAGGATTTGCCAAATGCCACAGCCATTTTATTTTCAAGTCTATATGAGAAGCACAAATAGAACTAATTAAATAATAACCTCGATCACACGATGCTCCTACTAATCTTTAACTGGACGTTGTCAATCCTATAAAATTAACATAACTAACATGCATAGCTTCTTTACTCTCAACTACACCGGTTTAAGGATCCGTTCCAATTGTTAACTATGAATATTTACACCCTAAAGGTGTGAATTATCGAGCACCATAATAGTTACATAGGTATACAATTTGTAAGTTAGCAAATAGTTGGGCCCGCTAACCCACAATTATGTAACTTGTGTTAATGGAAAATAAAACCATTGCAGTTCTCAAAACCATATTCAAAAGGAACCACTTATTATTGAAGCTGAATAAATATAAATATATATATATATATGATAAAACTAGACTTTGCCCGCGACTCCGTTCGCGTTAAATTAGTTTTCCCATACAAACTTTCATCTGCTATTCTACTCTTCAGGGGAAGATTTTTGAAAACAATTGCCAATGTATATCTCATCGTTGTATCTAGAATCCGATCACTAGTTTTTGTGTGATAAAGTAACAAACACACATCCATCCGTATGGATGATATATAATATTAGTAAGAGCTGATCTGCGCAAATCATTCATCACTCAGCGCAGTAAACTAACTGGGATTTATGTGTGTCAAATCGGTGAGCAGGAACAGACGTATTAAATCCTTAAATCCCCCAGCTTAGTTGTATGTAGTTCTAGTTGTCTTGACATTCATGTATGATAAGACTGCAGCCCACTATCTTCTCCTGCGTATCTCGCAACATGGTTACGACAATTGATGGTCCGCTCAGTTTTATCGCCACATATTTGATAATGATATTAAAATACGCTTACGCACTCACACGTTGACAGCTGTGGATTAGCAATTCTTAAAATGTTTTCATGTTTGAGTGTTCATATACCCTGTATATATGATTTGATTACATCCTACTTCCTACCTATTATAGATGCGAAAGTTTGCTCAAAGATCAACATGCATGGATAGATGTATGTATGTTTGTTACTCAATCGCGCAAAAAGTATGGAACGGATTATTATCAAATTTGTTGTTTGCTCGATCCCTGGAAAGGTACAAAGGCAACGTTTTTTTCA
>DWLO01000005.1:0-42379 GCA_018245335.1 Dalla quadristriga
CGGATGGGTGGAGCTGCATGCTCGTTTGCTATCTTATAATCATAAAAAAAAAAGTTACATTATACATAACAATATAATAGACATACATTATGCACCCTTATCCACCTTTATGCACCATTACAGTCCACTTAAAATTTCAATTAATGCAGCCTTAGCTATGGCTACCAAAGAAAATAATTTGAAAAAACTAGAAATTCGTTATCCAAATAACAGAAAATTGTTATTATAAATTAAACATCGTTAAATTTGTTAGAAAATTTACTTTTTTACCACATTACAAAAAATACTTCAAATGTTCTATTTATTTGCCAGTGCGGTAGCAGCCTAACGTAGCTACACTCTACTCGAACAAAGCGAACGCACGCGAGCCGCGAACGGATGCAGTGCGATGATGAAATTGACACAGATTCTAACACGTATTTGGTAATCGAACTACAACTCGTGAAAGTCTCGCAAGACGGCTGAATGCACGGCACTGCGAGAGATGATCTGAAAATTAATAGCATTATGTGCAATGCGCGTAAACATACGAATACTAGTGTTACATGTGTGTACAATCACGCACAAAAAAGTATACCTTGAAAAATAAAGTATTACCCTTAATACTTCTTCCGGTTGATACAAATACATTTAAGACCAGTTTTGCTTTTGTGCGAACCGTATATTCGCTGGCCACTTATGACAGCTGCATGCCACAGAGGAGGAACAAATGTAGTTCAAAGTCAGCCTACCCTGCTGGATATTTTACAAAGAAGGCATTTAAACATTGATATCTGACTCCATTAAAATAAAACATCTAATTGTCATCATGAGCAACGTCACACCCTTATTGGACCACTACTGAGCTCCTCGGCTCCCCTAGCATGGGCCGAAACAAACTCTTTTCTAATACCTATCTATTGCTTTTTCAAGCCAGTTAAAAACAAAAATCTCAACAAAAATTGGAGGTTGTAGCTCACCCAGTTTTTAGCTACAATCGCATTTAGTCCAAGTGAATCACTTCACTCGGCGATCTCTATTCGATCCGCCGGCTCCGTCGCTCCGTCTTTAGCGGCACCGAAACCTAAAATATACTTACTTGTACTTTAAATAACGTTAACTCTTCTTTTGCCAAATCGTCATTGTTAGCGTACGGGCCCGGTGCGCACGTACTGGAACGAAATTGTACTCGTGTCCCAGATTTGGGATGCGAAACTGCGACCGTTGATTGGCGTATTACGATGTTGCTACATTTTCGCCTTGCATTCTATTCCATGAGAATTTGCAGGTATTGCCTGCCTATCGGTCACTAGGTCGCCGTTGGCAACCTTATTATAGGCCTGTGTTGGCGAAACGCAGCATAAAATAATTTATAGGTAGGTAGGTATGCACTGAATTAGGTCTTGGCTTCGGTTAATCTGTAATCAGACTGATTATTTACGATTAGGATGAAACAACAAAAGTACGTTAGCGAACTTCATATCTTTCGTTATATATTATTAAACAATGCACTCACTACATGATTTCCATCTAAGTGTCTTAGTTTTAGGTAATTTGGTATTTAATTAGTTCTAGGTACTTACTTAATTTATTTACTTACCTACTGGTGGTACTTTTATTTTAACAAATCTCTAATATTGTGCTTATTATTGTTTAACAATGTAATAAATATATTTACTACGCCATTTATACCCGTTATTTAGCACATACATTTACATACATACACAAATTCCTTAAGGCCGCCGCAAAGACCTTGCATCCAGACCGCATTGTTGTCGCCCTTGCGGTCGCGTCTCGCAACCTATTTTCCGGTCTCTTGTTTCGATACAATGCATAATCCAAAACTTGCTTACGCATCTTTATACTTAGTCATACATTAAAATATAAGAATAGCTTTTTTTTTTACCTATTTAATTTTGGGTAAAAATACAAATAACTATGAGTACTGGTTACATAAGCCAGTAGTTACATCAAACATAAGGAAATTGGCTTACTATCTGTCTGCCGACCTTCAGTCTTCATATCTTACCAATAAATAAAATTTGAGTGTCTGTCTGTGATATTAATATTTAGGCCAGTAATTAAAGGGAATATGCTATTTAAAGGCCACCTAAACTTAATCAATCGTTTTTAGAATTTTTGTCTGTCTTCGTTTCTTTTGTCACGAATAGGCATTGAAACCGGATTTTTATTTCTTATTTCAATATTTCAAACGGTTTTTTGGTAATAGCCCTTAGCGTCTGTAGGATACAGGTCCCATTTATTTCACATTGCCAACATTAATATATATCATACATTAGACTCTGTGAACATTCTTTGTATTGCAAATAATCTTCACTCTTTAAAATGTTAGATGAATATATCGAAATTTCACAAGGACGAAGTCGCTACCACTCCCTAGTTTTAAATATAGAAACCTACATTCAGTGCAAGGTAGAGGTATGTGTTGTTTATATATATATCTGTCTAAAATTTTACTCTATCAAATAAAAATATATCAATAATCGAACTTCTCTTGAAAGTTCGTTTGATTTTCGTTTACTGCTTTATTGCTTAGAATAGTAGGATAATAATGCTGTAAGTTAATTTTTTCATACCAAAAACGATTAATAATCCAATAACAAACGGCACATTAAAAAAAGGTTCTGCAAACAGAACACTTCATATCATCCATCCATCCATTTCGATTTAGATTAAGATACGACGATTGGTATGTAAACAGCATAAGTTAATATTTACATTACTATTCCGCTAAGTTAAGATCCTCAGAAATGACGTAGGTGTAAATAACGCACACTTACTCAAACGCCGGTCCTGTCCTCCTAGCTCACGCTTGACCGGCTACCACCCTATTGTCAGGTTCTATTCTACCACACAATGGCGGTTGCTCCTGTTGTTCACTTTACAAAACGTAAATCTCGTTTTGTAAAGTGAACAACAGGTACAACATTAATACAGGTTATGGAAGAATCTATAGTTTTACGCATTAATATCAAGGTTACGAGACAATTTTCTCTCCAGCACTTCAGAGCGTCGTCATGTTCTTTACACTGCAACTACGCTTAAAGACTCTTAATATAATCGACAGTCCGTCTGTATCCTCGGCTCCGTCAAGGTTATCAGAGCCATCCCATGGCTCAATAAACGCTTTTATGGCTATTGGATAATTTAGCTTGAGCTTCAGAGTTGATTTCGCTAGACACTGCCACTACTGTGGACTAGTGTCTTTGCCACAACACAACAAGAGATATGTATAACTTTTGTACGGTTCCACTGGAAAGTCCGAAATAAAATTTCGGTTTATAGTGTGGTTGCCCACACAAGTATTGGTTGGTATTGTGGTTCGATGATGATAAATATTGGCTTGTAGGTACTAAATTATACTAACGTGCGTCGTTGTACAACAGGCTCGGAGCGGGCAGCGAGTGCGGCGGTGGAGGGTCCGGCGGCGGCGCGCCCGCTCCGCAGTCGGCGCGGGTGTCGTCAAACGGCGCCGGCGGGATGGCCGTGAGCCGCGTGCCGAGCCCGCTGCATGACGGCAACACACCCGTCGCCGAGAACTGGTGCTTTACGCAGGTACGTCACCGCTTCGCTACTAGCCACGAGTCTCCTCTCTCAGGCGGCGCGGGTGTCGTCGAACGGGGCCGGCGGGATGGCGGTGAGCCACGTGCCGAGCCCGCTGCACGACGGCAAAACACCCGTCACCGAGAACTGGTGCTTTACGCAGGTACGACACCGTCCCGGTACTAGACACGAGTCTACCTGTCTCGGGGGCGCGGGTGTCGTCGAAGGGCGCCGGCGAGATTCAGCGTCCCGCCCCGGGGCATAAGTCATCTTTCTCTTCCCATCTCTCATCTCCTCTCCTCAGTAAGTCGGCGCGGGAGTCGTCGAACGGTACTAGCGGAATACGCCACTGGATATATAATATATTTGTTAGGAACATAGGGTGATTACTAATGTGAATGTGCAATGTTTGCAGTTCATTCAATTATTATTCGAGCTGATCTTGTCAGGTTATGTATAAAATTGACATTCTTTTACCACGTCTCACTTTTTTCTTCCTATTCATTAGCGTGATCACACCAAGCATATCTTATGCAAACAAATAACATAAGAATAATAATATCAGATATCAACAGCATATTAAACAATCATATTGACTGTTTGCACAAAGTTAATAGCCATGAAATGTACATGAACATGCTCATTAACGATGTACGTACATACACATGTACCTTCATCAGATCCCAAGAATTAACGACTACGATAGCGCTTATTAGGTACGATTAAGATACATATTATTATGTACGTATTTAATTATCTCGCACAATTAACTGTTGCGTACGCGCAGATTGTGACAATATGACACTAGGAAGTAAACAAAGTGTTTCATTCCATGTACACATATCTACGTGTGCGGTATTCGAACGATGATGGCTCGAGCTCCGAGCTATGGCGACACAGTTGCGATACGCTAACATGTGACTTTTTATTATAATGAAGTAGCGTACCTATGCAGTATGTACAATTGATTATAATTATAAATGGTTATAGCCGTAATGTTCATTGTGGCGCACGTGTTAATTGTGAAATGAGCTTCCTTGACTTTCCCAGTGGACTAATGGCATGTGGTTCTTCTATAAAAGCGCAAAAAGAGTTCACCTTTGATTATTTAAACACAGTCAAATAGTTCGCCTTCAGGACTGTCAACATATTGGAGACTTATCTTCTGTAGGTCTTTTCGTTTACATTTTAGACAACAAATCCAATCAAGGCTAGATACTAGATACAGACATGAATCTTCTGCAGGAAACCAAGAACATGCAATGCAACCCTAATAGGACACCCAGAAGTAACCGCACAAAGGAACTCGTCCTATTTAAAGTCGGTCACCCAAAGACTATAAATGTGAACAACCACATCCTCCCTTCCAAAATGCAAAAACCTATTCACGGGAAGTTTTGTTCTATAATCTTTCATACATAGTGGTTGGCCGTTTGTAAACTGAGCTCTACCACCTTGCTAGTTTTCTATACTTACTTATTTAGTAACGGGCAGCACGACGTATTTTGTGAACGACTCATTAGGTGCTTAGGTGTGCGCAGTTGAAAACATTTCATCATTTTAATTACTTACTTGGCCACATAATAACATATTGTCTGTCTATGCGCTATAGTTGTTAAAATATAGCGTTCTTAGTATATCTAAGTGTAGTTCAGCGTCTGTATTCTTAGTGTTCGCGCCCGTTAGTGTTTGTTATTATTGTTATTAATTCTTCATTATACTCGTACCACACACAAAAGGCGGGTGTAATATCGGATGCTCTCTGCCAGTCAATCTATGGGCCAAGCAGATATATCAGCGAACGCGGCAGATATTGAATGATGAATTCTAACATAAAACAGAAAAACTAAATACTTAATCCAAAATTTTTTTTTAAGAAAATATGTTTTTTCACCAATGATTTCTCTTTAGTTAAGTTAGGTTCTACATACATTAAATTCGAAGTTAAACTGGCATCCTCTCAAACTGGTCAGCTATGTGAAATGGGAGCGACCGTTGAACGACTTATTCGGCCTGGTGAGGCCCGCTGCTACCTTTTTTGATACTTTTTGCCTAAAATCTACTTGGTTTGCGAACGGTAACGGTACACCGTGCAGCACGATGGCTTATTAAGGTCGCTCATCGAAATTGACAATGTAATAATAACACACGGTGGTTTTGTATAACGGAATATGCCTTTATTTTGAACCTGAGGTCGCTGTTTCTAACTGAGTTTGCACTGACGAAACGTTATGATAAAACCAAGAACCTCTTGAAGAAACTATCTTCTTGAGAAGCCAGCCTAGCAAGCTTCAACAAAACTTCTCTATGAGGCTGACATGGTCATCTTGAATGTACCGATGCCTCGTCAAAAGACAATTAAATAAAACAAATTTGAACACCATTTATCATTTAAATATTGATATTGATTTGGATAAATACTCATTAAAATAAACATCGATAAAGGTATTATAATTAAATTGAAATTAAAGGTTTAACTGATTGAACACAAAGTTGCGAACAGACTTAATTTAATCGAGCGGACTCTTTTAAAATTAAAATAGCATTTAGTATAAAGGTTCTTTTAACCTTTAAGTTGTGTGTGTATTTTTAGTCTTTGAATATGTACCAATGCGAAAGATAGGAAATAGGGTGTCTTTTGTATTTACCTACAAATAAGTGCTAGGTGATCAGACAACACAAAACAGCGTGGCGGCTAGCATAGCATTGGAATTTGCAAACGTTATCTGTACACATGTCCACGAACCGGGGATGATGCGGGCGGCCTTGGCCGGGGTCGGCGACCGGGCGAAGACCCCAGCAGCACCGCAAGCCGCCAGGCCCGCAAGTCAAGCAACGGTCGGGGGCAACGACCATCGCACCTCGCTGCTCCCGACCCGCGGCTGCCCCTGCGCCGGGCCCGCCTAGGTGCGGATGCCCACCACACGTGTCATCGACACCAACCACGCCGTCAGCCGAAGCGTCGGTCGCGCCGGTCGCTATGGTCGCTCTCACGGGTCGACACGCCAAATTATATTCGTAAATAAAATTCTCGCTGCTACTTTTTATGATGTCTTAACTTTTACCGTGATAGGTTAATTTTGTACAATTTAAATTGCAAAATTCACAGCGGGGTTCGGACCCGCGACCTCCGCCAAGTACTGTGCCGCCTGTATCGGAATCAGGAGAGTTCGGTGAAAATATGAAATTGGCTAAATCCCCAAAGCAACTCTCGAAAGACAATAATGAGCAACTAAAACGAAACGTGTTTAACATTAATGTTTGAAAAAAATCCCAACTGCAACATGCAATAGCGTACGCTAAGCCGAGTGTGGGAAAGTCGTAAAATTCGTGAAGCTTTTTCGTACGTCCTATAAAATACACTACCTGCACATATTATAGTTGTCAAGTAAGGAGTATCCTAACCTTGAATCACAAATGTACGATCAAAGTTTATTTGCCATAAATAAGTCGTTAAATGAACGTTAACTGCAACCGCGTGTGTACCACATAGAGACGGCAGTAAAACGCACATCACAAAGGATTTCTTAAGAATCTTGAGACCTTGGCGAGTAATGGCTGGGGTGGGGTTTAGCTTGCATGGGTTCCGTTAAATGCATTTGCAATTGTTTAGTCGTCTATATCTGATCGGACCATTTTTGTTAGTTAGTAATGTAATAATTATTGTGTAATGCTATTACAAACTGTTATTTTCTTTGTTACAGGTTAAGGTGGTGAAGTTCAGTTACATGTGGACTATAAACAATTTTAGTTTTTGTAGAGAGGAGATGGGTGAAGTGTTAAAATCATCGACGTTCTCAGCCGGTGCTAGTGACAAGTTAAAGTGGTGTCTTCGCGTTAATCCAAAAGGACTCGATGAAGAGAGCAAAGACTATTTATCCTTATATTTATTATTAGTGTCGTGTAATAAATCAGAAGTGCGGGCAAAGTTTAAGTTTTCAATATTAAACGCAAAACGGGAAGAAACGAAAGCGATGGAGTCACAAAGAGCGTACAGATTCGTGCAAGGCAAGGATTGGGGATTCAAAAAGTTTATAAGAAGGTGAGTTCTGTGTTTACTAACGTCGTCACATGTAGATATTAAATAAGAATAACGCTTTGATACTCAAACGCCCCACTAGGATCCCCCCTGTGTTGCGGAAGGCGGACACACAAAAGACCAAGACTCGAGTTCCTACAAATATCTATAGGCCCCGGCCGGTGATCATACCGGAGATCCACAGCTCGACAGTCACTGGCACTTTCAATGCGCCACGTAGTCGTCAAATAGGATGCGTTTAATTCAAAGATCATAAAATGTACCGTTGTACCACATACAAGATAATAGATTTCAGTGAAGCGTAATTTGAAATATTTAACTGGAATGGAACTCAATGACTATCTATTCTATTATCACAATATTCCGGTCAAATGCCGCACTTCAACAGCAACTTGAAACTTAATAAATATTTTCTGGTTAAACGCTATTGAATTATGATATTTTTTTTACAATTACATAAGTTTATGGTGAACTTCGTAAAATACAGTTTATATTAGAAACAAATTGAGTATAGCCATACAGGATATTATGCGTATAAACTACTTTCACTAGGCATGCATATGCGGCGATATTCGTTTAAATTACATCTGTATGTTATTAATTTTAGTGGTGGTCGTATTTGTTTGTTTTTTGTTTATTTTAATAATTATACAATACTTTTAAGTATTGAAAAACACGTTGTCTGGAATCACCGGTACATCGTATAAAGGATATCGAAAAAGAGACACACACTCCTGCTATCATAATAACGATATTATTAAGTATCAAAAATAACATGCGCAAGGTCATGTATACAATTTATATTACAATATTAGTTTAAGTACAGTGAATAGTGAATATATTATCGTTCGAGAAAATATTCGATTTAAATGTATCAAGGCAAATCATTGCCAATATTTCTATGACGTCATAAATAAGATATTATAATCAAGGAAGGGCGAATTAATTAATAACACATTTCATTTTAGCATAAGTACTCGTAGTATAAGGCCACCGGTGATTTCGTAGCCGACAAAACCTACTTAATGCTACATGTATAAAAAATGCTGTTGCATCGAAAGTAATTACCTGGTATACAGTTTTCAAATATAGAATACTCGAATGAATCTTTGTATCGCTACCACCTTTAGCAAACCTATGTCTTGCACGGGTACTCACGAGTGAGGAAGACTACTGCAGCTATAGCGCGGGTTGGTAGAGAAGAGGAGTTAGTGGCAACACAGTCTCGGAAGCTTTGGAACGCCAGAAGGTCTCTGGTAAAGCTTAGCAACTGTTATCTATCGAAATCTACTGGCTTTCCTGAAGTACCGTAGCGGTTTTGCCACTAGCGGTTACCAAATCAATTTCCAACCGCATCTGGAGCCACTGAGACAAGTCACGCGACCAGGAGCGCTTCTGAAAAGTGCACCGGTATGCACGTGTAGATGTTTGTCTACCATATTTGAGTCACCTGTCGGCCTATTCTGTAAGGTACTTTTTGCTGCAAGAAAGTCGTGTATCCCTACAAAAACTGCTGATTTCTCCGCAATGACATCGCGACATCTGCACATTCCAGAGATTTCCTACTCGACGAGGCGAACGGCCTACTGCCCGAGGACAAGCTGACGATATTCTGCGAGGTGTCGGTGGTGGCGGACAGCATCAACATCAGTGGGCAGAGCAACGTGGTCCAGTTCAAGGTGCCCGAGTGCCGGTTGTCTGACGACCTGGGAGCTCTCTTTGACAACGAGAGGTTTTCGGACGTCACCTTGGCAGTTGGAGGGAGGGAGTTTCAAGCGCACAAAGCTATATTAGCAGGTGAATATTTAATACGATAAGCCAAATACTCAAACTCAGGACATCACTTTAGTAGTGGGTAGGTTCACGTACTTATTGGGTACTGTTATTTTTTAAAGACAAGAATAGATAATATACCAGTTAAAACTAAGTAACTCCTTGAATTTCTCGATTGAGGCGTCTTGTGGCTTAGCTTTGGAACATCTACGACTACTGTGCTTGCCGTTTCTCGTTTTTTTCACACTTGAGATTAATAGATTACAGGGTGTTAGGTGACATTGAATTTGCAGCACAAAAAGAGACAAAATGTAGGCTTTAATTGACGTACGCATTTTAATCATGTCGAAAAGATGAAGAGATCATCAGAACTTAAATAGTAGGATTACTTGAATTGAAATTAGTGATAAAAAATTGTAGAAATTATCGAACTCAAATCAGCAAATTTAGTTTGTTACACGTTTTGTAAAATATCGTGCCACTGTTGAATAAATCTTGGTACGCATCCGATTCGATCCAATCGTGTGACTTTACATATTTTCGAAAGTCCAGTGGCATTTGTAATTTTATTGTTTCTGTCCGATTCTTGGCTATTCCCAACCTTATTGTGTGAGCGAGGTCACAAAGCGACACTTCACTCCGTCGTAGCTGGATAAATCGCATTCAAAATGCGAGTTGAATTCAATCTCGTCGGTCATTATGGCATCTTGAGGTCCGCAAAAGCCTTCGGCGTTGTGAATTGCGAGCAGATGCAAGCGTGCGGCTCGTTTTACTTTTTCTTCTAGAAGGCTTTTTGAATTTGTAACACCTGCTCTTGGCTGAGGGTCAGGAGTTTTATTATCTTTTCAATTTACTTTCATTGGACCATTAATTTTATTATTTACTATCGTTACCGTGTATATTCAGCGGTTTTATTCGATCTCATTAAGATATTTCCCTTTCGGTAAATACGGAAACAAATCGTTGGAAATGTTGTGTGACATGCTATAACTATTTTTTGCTCTCAGGAAACTGTTTTATAAAGAGACTTCACAAGAAAGAAATACAAATATGAAGTCTGAACGAGGGCGACGTTATCGGGATATAGAATTGTGAGCATTTCACGATTCAATTATTTCCTTGCCTTAAGGTGCACCTTCCAAATAAGTTGTAAGATTGGCGTGGAATTATTAGCCTGTTTTATTTAGACGACATGTCATTCGATTCGACTCATCTGTTGTACTTTTGGACAGGATTTGAAATACTCCTTTTTGATAGAGAATTGTTTTCAAAAATTTAGGAAATACCTACTTTCAAAACAGAACATGGGTGTAAATAATTTCACTACACGGTCTAATTAATTAGCATTATTAAATTTAAATATGACATTATGGATAAGAAAACAGTATCGCTATGTGAATAACAATATTGTTGATGTCAAATATGGTTTAAATTAGGTAGGTATATGTCGGTAAAAAAAACTCCAGCGATAACACCGCTTAGCAAACAGGTTAAAACTGTACGTGGAATATCCACTTTTACGAGGACGTTGACTTTTCCTCGACTACGTGACATGACGCTAGGTTTGGAGTCCAATTTTCAAAACGTCATTGTAATAAATAAGGACGCTTCCGCTACGAATTGCATTATTATACCTACTACCATTCGTATATTAGTATGCCGTTATGAGATTATGTCGTTTTGTGGTGAAGATTAATAGTCTGCGATACTCGTGCATTTGCGTAGAATACCAGTCACTGGTGACAGTGGCGACCACTCCTGAGCTATAGTTCGTACCTTGATGAGTTAAACTGATCTCCTACACCGCTCAGTGAGGATGTACTAAAATACGTAACAAGTAAAGTTTAATAATATTATCAACTGTTAGAAGAATTTCAGTTATACAGTTTAAAATACATTTTGACCGCGTAAAGTTTCAGATTACTTACTTATGTTTATTTAAAGTTCGTTTTTGCCAGATTTGATGTAAAAATTGGCATTTTAAAAATTATCTGCCGGATAATCTTAAGTTCCTATCGTAACCTTTGCAATTGGTCTTAAAAATTGTATATCCCTCTGTTGGCTTTAAGGCTAATGCTAATGAATGACTAATCGAATATTAACGTTATATAAAATAAGGTGATCCTCTTAGGGGAACAAGCCCAGTACTTTTCCATACAAACGTTATCAACAAATAACTAAAATGTCTGTGGTTCTTTGGCCAAAAGTAAGCATGATATCTGTTCGTCTTATCATTATCTAAGTATGCTCCTATACAGAACAGACACAAAGATATTTGTTAAGAAGTTACGAGCCTCTAAAGATCCATTTTTCAACACGAATTTTAATTCAATTGGGCGTAAATAAATACTATAAGGAGTATGAAAACTTAAATTAATATTACATATTATTATGTATATAGTTAATATATTCAAAAGTTCAAATAACTTTATTTAACGAAAATACATTAAGTATTCTTAAAAAAAAACTAGTCACCGAAGGACCATTCTAAAATTCTAAAGCGCTTGTTTTCGCTAAATAAATCTTGCATCTCACCGTATATTCCCGTCCTATGCGGGGAGTGGGGAGGCGGCTCCGCTCTATTTTTTTGAAAACACTAATACCGTCGCTTGGTAAAATAACAAGTATTTTAGCCGCGCCCATCAACAAGTTTGGCTGTTGGGAATGCGTACTCTTAACTAAACTTAAGAACGCTGTCACGTTTCGCATCTCTCTCGCACATTATAACATTTCCAGTTATTGTAAAGTTTTATGTAGGTATACCTACCTACTTTTGAAAAATATGGTTCATTATTATTCTTGATAATAACATTACGGACATTTTAATTTTCATATTTTTTATTAAGAAAAAAGTCGAGAAAATTGTTATCGTTTTTGCCACACTGCGTTTCACACACATTTGCATTCTCAGAAGTATACTCGGAGACTTTTACAATCATCGAAAATGTTATAATGTGCGAGCGAGAGAGACGCAAAACGTGACAACCCTCTTAAGATCGTCCTAATCTTAAGTTATTCACCAAATCCAACATCAGCCGAAAAGCCACCTATGCGAGAATTAGGTCTGAATAAAGTTTTAGTGTAGTTTAGTCAGTTACTTAGTTCAGTTTAGTTAGTAATTTACCCCCCGTTTCTCATTACAGCGCGAAGTCCCGTGTTCGCGGCAATGTTCGAGCATGAGATGGAAGAGAGGAAAAGAAATCGAGTGGACATTACAGACGTTGACCACGAGGTTCTGAGGGAGATGCTGCGCTTCATATACACGGATCGAGCGCCCAACCTCGACAAAATGGCCGACGACTTACTAGCGGCGGCGGACAAGGTGGGTTTTTACAATATTATGGAACTGAACGATTTGAAGACAGGAAACCTCTGGATCCAGAATGACTGTCCCAAGGCCGGTGGGAGTGGCGACAATTAGGGGAGGCTTCGGTCCAGCAGTGTACCTTCACCGACCAATGGATGAAAGGAGTAATAAACTGGTAAAGAGTGCTGCAGTTTGTCTGTTAGAAACACACTGTACGTGTCTCTGACCTACTTCGAGTAGGCTGACACAAACTGGACTATCACTACTAACCGGGCTATCTTATATCCTTTATTACCAAGTATGTAAGCACTATTGGTAACTTAGCTAACTCCATACAGTCTTATTTGAAGTTCGCTACATATGCCCATGAGTGGGGAGTCCGCTCGATCTCTAAAAGCTCTTTTGCAACACCACACTCAAGAGTTCTATTCGAATCGGGGCTCTATTCGAAGTTCAATTCAATTTATTTACTTGCAAGATAAGGTTCTTTTTTTAATGTAATGTGAAAAGCAAACGGCCATGCAGTCCCACCAACCACTGCCCGTCATGGACATCTGTGACAACTGTGTGAGTTAGTAAGTTAGACCTGTTAGTATACGGCAATTATCAGATGGTCAAAATATAGATATGAATTATTATAAAGATACAAGTCTATCACAGGTGCGTTATTTTTCTGAGTGTCAAGGTGATCGTTTCGTGTGCTAATATTTTCGCTACGACACTTGCCTCCGATTCAAAAGCCACTCCAAATGAGAAATGAGCCTGGCTTAGTGGTAGCCCCAATTGTACCACCTTGAGAAAATGTAAAAGTTAATCGATAGTCATGTGCGTTGTTTCTAATAGCTTGTGTTTTTTAACTAAACAAAGTGCATTTTCATTCATTGATTATTCATGTAGCTAAATAATTCCTTCGGCATTATTGGTTTTTCTCACAGTAGGTAACATTAACTCACCTAACCATAGCTAATGCGATCATAGTAGTAGAAGCGGTAGGTAAATAAGGTTTTCTTGTCTTGGGTTGCAGAACCCATTAGAGGCCCACTGCAGGGCACGGGGCACTCCTCGCCACTGAGGAAGCCTAGAGCTTACTCCACCACGCTGTTCCAGTGTAGATTGGTGGGGGGTGGCCAACCATAGTCGAAAAGTTGTTAGGCCGCCCGAAGACCTGAGCTCAACGACTTGTGTGACGATCAGAACCGGGGCTTAGCGTGCCCTCCGAAGCTCAAATGTTTTTATTGTTACAAATAAATTCTTCATATTCTTGATCTTAAATGGAATTTTTGCCTTGAGTGGTAATCCGTCTAACTGGCGGCTGAGGCGGGCGCGGCATAGAGCTAATTCACATTAGGTCGTACCGACTGTTTTACCGCTGACCTTCTATCGGGTTTCGCTGTTCACACTAGACGCTGCTAATTTGAGCTAATGTGCGCAATACAATGCAATATGTCAATATTATATCCGGTCCGAACGAAGTCGTGGCTGTACGTCCGGTAAATGTGTCGTCGCCGACAGTTTTATCGGGTCGCCGTAATGTAAACGTATGTATGAATGTATTGAAATACATATGCCGATGTTGCATCCGGACACATTTGTCGTCCTGGTAAACTGTCGGTCCGACCTAATCAGTTTCACTTTCCTCTCGCACACATTAAAACATTTTTATTGGTTGAAAAGTTCTTCATTAAATAAGTTTATTGACTATAAATTTAGGGCCATTTTAGACTTAAGTATATTTTAATTTTCATATACCTACCTAGTTTCTGATAGAGAATAAGGGTGAAAACAATTCTAAATTTTGCACTCTATTATTCTCTATCAAAAATTTTGTATATGAAAGTAAAATAAGCCTGAATTTTCCGTTATTTTGCTGTCAATATAGTTAATAAAGAATATTTTTCAAATATATACCTACACTTTTACAATCGATGAAAATGTTAGATTGTGCGAGCAAGAGGGAAGCGAATAATAATTTGAGTCAAACAGGAAGCGTCTCTCTCGGTTTTTTCTAAATATGGTTAAAAATACGTAGGTGTGAGTGTATTACGGGTGTATTACCAAACCGTGATTATAATTTTTTACGTTATGTCAGCTCTATATTCACGCCGCGAACTCCGGCGAACAAATAGACTAGAACGAGAAGGTTGGTTATTGAGGATATTTGTAGGCTTCAGTAGATATTTAAAGCTTTAACGCGTCATTTTGCATGTTAGTGTAGAGTCGCCATAACAAATCCTAAACATCCTGACAATCCCAAGAGCAGAGCGATGACGTAAGAAGTCATAGTATGAAACTTGCTTTTATTATGAGTTAACCTTGCCCTTCGATTTGAAGGTTGTGATACCTACCTAAATTGATCTAAGGAAGTGAAAAATGTTTTGGAGTTTCAATTGCCTCCAATGTTAATAGATTATAGACAGTTTAAACTCTGATATTTTTTGACTGTTGTTAACAACAACATTCATAGGTAGATAACCTGTGGATCTCGGGAATATCTATTACATTTAACATCGTCACCATGGCCGCAGTCTGGGCTATCTGTAAGAGTCGACATTTTGAAGCAAAGATTTTTTGACGTACGTTTCTCGTTCGGCTGCTGGGGAATGATAATTGAAATATCTATCAAGTAACATTCTGTTATAGAGTAATGACTACCACATAAACATATCTAATGAATTGATTACTCTGTTATATTATGTCCTCTTATTTTTATTATAATCGGTTTTTTTTTTATTTAATTTGAAAGCGGTATAAGCTTAGGCCCAACGCCATTATTTTAACTTTTAAGGTCATTTTGTGTAAAAACATGTTTTCAACGAGCTCTCCATACAATAAATGCAATACAAAAAAGAGAAATACACTCAAAAAATAAATAACTAAATAGAATTTACACAAAAGGCGGTTTTATCGCTAGGCAGCGATCTCTTCCAGGTCACCTCCATGATATTGTAGGCGATGTGCTCCGAACCTCCGTGGTATGTCTATGGATTTTATACTTTTATTATGATTATGATGTAGGTACTGTAATCGACAATCGTAAATGCTATCACAGAACATGTTATCGATTAGCACTCGCCGCTATCGCTTCCTGGACGCGAATTTATCATACCTGAAACTGACCGATCAGAACATGCTAAAAACGAACAATTAACGCTATTATCTTACGCAATTTATACAGCGTAACCTTGAACTTCGAGGTAGTTCCTACGGTTATAGTTGGTTTTTTATTCGACTATCATTATTATTATTGATGTGTTGTTTATGACGACATTGTTTACGCGCCAAAAGCCGTATCTCGCTGTTACGTGAGACATCGCAATAATAATCAAGATCGTAATATCGTAATGCAATTGTCAATTGTATCCACTGTGATGTACTTACATCAAGGTAGGTAAAATATTTTCACAAATTCACTGGTACATAGGTAATGTATGTTATCAGTTAATATTTTGTGTAGTATGTTCCATTTCGTGTCTTATTTATTTATCTTATGGGTTCGACTCATTGATGTGTTAGGTAACCGCGTGCTACGTTTCTCGATCGTTTGGCTCGTGTGTATCTGCAAGCAACGTACGTTCATATTGTACGTGTGTACGTTACAGGGAATCCTTTGAACTTATTATCATATGATTATTAAAAACGTGTATTTTCTCTATTTCAGTATGCTCTAGACCGGTTAAAAGTGATGTGCGAAGAAGCGCTATGCCTTAGTTTGTCAGTGGAGACGGCGGCTGACACCCTCATCCTAGCAGACCTGCACTCTGCGGATCAGCTCAAGGCACAGACGATAGACTTCATTAACACGTCAGTACACCTTATATTTACGTTGTAGAAGTAGCAAAGGCCATTAGCTGCCCAATGCTGAGGTCTCTGCCCTCAAACATCAATCACATATTGGCAACCACCGATCAGCGGCTTACTGCAAACCACGGGTTTCCTCACAACTGAGGTGGTCTGGAGAGTACTCCACTATTCTGCTCCACTGCGGATTAGTGGAGAGGTTAGTAGTTGTAGTGGCATATTAGAAGTTAATAATCCGCTTGAAGATCTGAAAATGTTCGAAACATGCATATTCATATATGGTTTTCTGAAATTTTCAATAATGATTAATATTATAATTTAAAGTCTGCATGCTGTGTTCACCTGTAATTGCAGGAACACGAATTTGATATGTTAAACTAGCTGTTGCATGCGACTTCGTCTGCGTTAAGTTTATGATCAATAATCGTGCTTAAAAGTGTCATGACCTTCTACGTGGCTCAACCTATCTCTCTACCAAGTTCTATGAAGATCTGTTGGTCTAGCCGTGAAGGCGTATCAAACAGACTTATTTTGACATATGAACAACATATAATGTTTTACACATTTTGATAATAATGTCCGAAATAATGTTAGATTTTTTTTTACCGCCACCTGTGAAATGCCGCTCCCGCCAAAGCGCCGCCCGGTGCGGACCGCACCTTCCCCCCCCCCATGCTACGCCACCGATCGCATGTTAACGTGTAACAATTTGTATTGCAGGAGTCACGCGACAGACGTGATGGACACGGCGGGCTGGAAGAACATGATCTCGTCGCACCCGCACCTCATCGCGGAGGCGTTCCGCGCGCTCGCCACGCAGCAGCAGCAGATCCCGCCCATCGGGCTGCCGCGCAAGCGCGTCAAGCAGGCCTAGCGCCCCCCCCGACCCGCACCCGCACCCGCCATACCAAAGACTCGCCTTGCAGGTCGAGCAACGCCCTTCGTTTAATGTCCATTCGTTATTACTGTTTCCTCGGCTGAACCCCTAACAGGGCTATCACATTTCGTATTTCTCTCGATCGTATGTACATTTACTGTGATTGCAAAAGTCTAGGTATACTTTTGATAAATACGCTTCAATGTCGTCTTTGACAGTAACATCACGCATATTTAAGACATTAATTTTCATATACCCAATTTTTGTCAGAAAAAAGTGCCAATAATTGTTTTCGCCCTTTTTCTCTATCAAAATCTGGGTACCTATACTAAAATTAAATTATGTCGAAAATCTCCGTAATTGTATTGTCAACATTGATATCGAAACATCGAAACACATTTTTCTAAAGTCTACCTAGTCTTTTACAATCATTGAATATGTTAGAAATGTGAAATGTTAGAAGGTGCGAGCGAGAGAGATGCGTAATGTGAGAGGTGCGTGCTAGCAAGCTGTTGTGTTACTGCGTGAAGTAGGCAAGGTCAGCTTGCTAGCACAATCTTACTGTCCGCGTTTTAAGCCTCTTGTATCCCGCAAGCCGCTTTCGGCGTACGCGTCGCACTGGAATACTGCGCGCGCAACAGATGCGTTCTCTTTTCAGTCACTAAATATTTTATATCGATGAAATATTCTATATATTTTCGTAGGAACGTTTGGGTGTACAGAAGCGAATATAGCGAATGGACCTTACTATAATTGATCTCAACACGATATTTGATCCTAATGTTTTCGTCTCCGCGGGCCCTAGCGCGCCGCTTTTACGTTACGTGATTACTTTTAAATGTGTGCGACGCGAGGACGACGTTGGACGCTTTTTGCGCGTTATGTAGTTTCGATGTAGGCTTCGAGTAAATATATTTTATGTATGTCGTTTATGTGGACGTTCCCTTACGGTTATGTTTAATGTTAAATTATTACTGTGTATTCGATATGAGCGTTCTCGCCGCGAACGTTCCGCGGCGATCCGCGATCGCAAAAATACTTATAAATTTTACGGTACGCTGAACTCGATTTTATAATTTGGTGTTTTTAGTTTGTCGTGAACATTGAAATGATTATTCGAAAGATTCTTGGTAGTTCTTTAAAAGTAGTACTTTTGAACATACTGAAGTAGCGTGGTAATTGAATGCAATACATTTAAAGGCGTGTGACGGTTGTGTACGCGGGCCGCGACCGAGGCCGAGCGGATATGTTTAGCTGGGTAGCAGCGGCGCCCGCGCGGCGCGCGCACAGCGCCGCACTGCGCCGCACATCACACTGTAGGCGACTCGAGTGATTGTAATAAGTCTATTGAATTGTTGGTGTTGTATATAAATGAGTTACGATCCCACCATTAAATATTTCTAAGTACTAAATTGTAAGTGGTATCACAGGTGACACCATCGTTTATTTTACTTTTAACTTTAATGCTATTCCAAGAATGTATTGTGATTTTTCGTTCAAATTTCCATGCTCTGTTTCTAATTTAAAACCTAAAATCCATATTTAATATTAATTTTTCATTAATTGTTGTTGGTTTACTTCATCGAACATACTTTACATCGTTCCCACTTGTGGATGGTTTTCAAACTTTTCATTTTTGCTCACTTTAAACTATTTATTGTATAAATTTTTTTCAACTTCAATAAGCTGTACATTTTCTTGCAATAGGACCATGTTTTTCTTACTTTAATTAAGGTTTGAGAGCGTTGAAAACACTGAGTGTGGTGTATAACTATTACCCGATATAAGTAACAATATACTGTGGCCAATAAATTAATAGTGTATTTATATTACCATTTTGTACCCACTTCCCATTTACATAGCTGGCAGCGATTGTCGTGTAATATGATAGTTACAAAGCAATTGTCAGATGTATTAACTGTGATTTTCGAAATTGTCAATAAGTTGAGCAAATAAATGAATTATAATGTACGTATCTTTTATTTACATAGTCATAAAATGTCTATAAATAGTCTATAAATTTTACTTAGGAAAATAATTTGATATTGGTTGTTACTTAGTTGAACCCATTTCCACCAATGCTATGCTATTTCGACCAATAAATATAATTGGTGGATGTGAAACGCATCCATAGCAACGTAAAAGCAATTACCTCTTATGGCAACCACAAAGACGAGCCATGACGGTTCCACTAAAAATGAGATAGACGGCACATTACGGCTGCAAGACTAGGTGTACTGAGCTGTACCCTGACTGCAATGTTGGGTATTTGCACCAAAATGCGTCACCCCACCATCACGGAATCGAACCGACGCGACGTCCTGATTGTAACGCACAGTTACCGCTTTAAATAAATATAAAAGTAAATCCGCTGATCGACGTGCGAGCCACAAGACTGGTATAGAATACCGCGATTTTACTTCATGCTCCTCCTGATACACGGATGATCAGTACATCAGTACAGTCTAGTAAATCCACCCTATAATATACGGCCTTAGTAAACGGCCACGGTCTGATCTATGTGCGATTTTATTTGTTTATTTACACTTTATTGTACATTTTTACAAACGGCGGACTCAATGCCTAGTGGCATTATCTACCAGTCAACCTTTGATGAAGGTGAGAAGTAGCGGTAGGTGTAAAAAATTATTGGCGATTGTCATGTTTATTTTATAAACATTCAAGCAGATGGAGCGTTTGGTACCTAATAACGGGCAACAAAATTATCCTAGCTGCTATTATGTCATCGATTAGGGCAACACACATTGCTTGTATACTTTCGTCTGTAGTCACTAAGGTAATTTGGATGTCAAGATGTTTAAATTTCCATGCATAGTATTCTTATAATAAAGCAGCAAAAAAGGCGAAAGCAGGACCGTAGTGAAGGAATTCAGTATGCTCTGTCACATCAGATTCCTGTGAAAGACCAATGTCACAAGGTCTATATCAAGGTTGAGAAGAAAAGGAAGCCCTCTTGTCGGAACCAGTGCGATACCGTGCCGACAGGACCGAACCACGTATTTCGTCGTGCTGTACCGACGACACTGCTTTACGTGTCCCGTCTGTATAGCTCTACAAAGGTCAAGAAGATTGAAGAGTATATCAGAGTAAATCATAGAGGGATTGTGTGACAATAACTATGAGATGAGATCGGACATGCGACATGAGAGTAGACTCCAAGTCTTTTTTTGCAATACAAAGCTGCTGTGTGTTGGCCTCACTAGCCTTTCCTGACACGTAGTATCGATATATTGTCTGTGCTTTTCAGTGTCACCGACCACTGTGGTAGTGTTAGGTGCTCTGCGAGTAATATTAGTCTGTGGTCAAGTGACAGCTGTTGCTCTGAATGTATTTGAATTTACTGTAATACCTACCATAATTATTTGATTTGGATTGAAAATTTTGAAAATAATTCTTTTTAACTATTTTTTATATTTTATTATATACTAAGCTATTCTTATTTGGATGAAAAGCTATGTCTCATAATTCAGAGCAATTTGTAATAGAAGAAAGCTTGGAAAATTTAGGTTTGTACGAAGCTTTATCACCATCATCACCAACCCATAACCGGCCCACTGCTAAAGCACGGGTTTGAAGTCTCCACTCAGACTAAGTTGAGTTAGGCCAACGCTAGCCTAGTATAGATTGGCAGACTTGACTGCAGATTGTTTTAAGAATGAGCATTTTAATTTCAGATAACGATAAAGTAGCCAATCAAAATGAAAAAGAGGGTCCTATAAGACGCGTCACCAGAACTCGAAATAAACCAAAGAAGTATGGAGACTTCCTTGAAACTACTCCTGTTAAACGCAGTAACAAATTAAATGTAAGCAGTTCGGAAGATGACAATGATAAAATGGAAGTATGTTCACAAAAGCCAACAGGTAAATAATAGAATTTTAAGTAAAATGGATACTTTGTGCTAATCTTATGTCCAAACCCATAATATAATTGTTGAATATGACCCTTTGCAGCTTTATTTGGGCAAGATGATGTCGGAGGTCATGACATATTTAAGTTTAAATCACGGCACACCAAACTTGATCTGCAAAACAAAGTGAGATCGGCTGTTAGTAATTCACCTAATGTAGACGTGTCCCTCATGAAGACTCCCAAGAAAAATCAAACATCATTATTTAAACTATCAGAAGCAACTCCGAGGCATGTTGCAGATGTTATGAAGAAAAGTATGTAGTTACTATAATAGGTTGAATATATATAAAGTATATTTACTTCAGAATGGAATTATAGGAGGCTGATCAGACTACTATTATATTTTAGAAAAATCAGAAATGGAACTGACCTTTCTGGTATAGAGTTGTTACCAGGGGGTTTCGGTACCAGTATCAGATCTAAGTGGAACTGCTCCCAGTAATTGAGAATTCCTTAGAATTCTCAAATACTATTGAATCATGATTCTTAAATCAGATTATTTTGATAAAATTGAACATTTATGGAAACACCTTATTTTTTAGGAATAATTCGTGAGGTGGAAAGTGGCAGTGGTGAGAGCGATTTCTCAGGAAGCAGTAGTGATTTTGTACCTGATAAAAGTGATGATGAGGTGGGTTTTACTAAGAAAAGTTTTAAAAACAATTTAATCTGTAAGATAATGTATGCAGTTGTTGGCAAAATAAACCTAATAGACGATTGCACAAATAAGAGAGGGATTATCTGCACATACATTTTGGAGGAAGATTTACTGTATTGGCACTAGTTGAAATGTTCCAGCAACCATCTATACAAACCAAGGCCAACAAACTTGAGCTCGGTTGTAGATGTCTAATATTGTCTACTCTTAATCTAATATTACATTACTAAGAAATCTGCATGTTCCCCACCCTGCTGTTGGGCATGGAATTCTCAGGATAAGAGCAAACCCATTGCAGTGCACAACCCATGGTTTGAATGGTCAACAATAGGTAAACTAGAACATTTTTCAGTTCACTGAATGTAGTTCTCTCGGCGTTTTTACCGGTTTTACAATGGTATGTCTTTCAATGAACATTCACCAAACTTTGATATGGGTTCTTGAGGCGCTTCAACTTTGTTGTGAATATATACCTACGTTATAGGCTTATCTACATAATCCTACTGTTATGTTTGCTGTTTACTTCCATTATCATCTTTCTTGGTTTGCTAGAGTGAGACTTCATGTTCAGGAAGCAATACAGAGGAAGAAAAAGAAGAGGAAGAGCTTCCGAAAAATATTACTAAACAACGAATTGTCACAAGTAAAACTAATAAAATGAAACCAAAGGATTCTGAATATTTTGTGACACCAGACAATTACTTTGTTATGCACTCTTCAAAAAAAGTAAGCTACAGTTGCATTAGAATGATTTTAAAACATCTGAATCAAACAAAACATAGTCTTATGAAATAATCATGTTTTCAGATAGCTACATCTGATCACACTCTAGCAAGGCTGAAAAATATGAATCTTTCGGATACCATGAAGGACGCTGAAGCGTATGTGTCAAAGGAACATCAAAGTAAAATATGCAGTCTTGTACAGTCATACGAACAACTTTTCAATAGATGGCTTTATGTTCTCAGTGAAGATTTCAATATTATCCTGTATGGAGTAGGATCCAAACGTTCAGTCATACATCAGTTTCAAATGCAGAAACTCCCAGATATGCCTTGTATTGTAATAAATGGGTTCTTTCCAAGTCTTACTATCAAGAATGTCTTAGAAGCAATTGTTATAGATCTCTTAGAAAATGCGAAAGTACCACAAAACATTGGAGATGTTGTTAGTTTAATTGATTCTCAACTATCTGAAACTGATACACACCTATTTCTATTAATACACAGTATTGATGGCCCAATGCTCAGAAATGCAAAAGCTCAGTCAGTTCTAGCTAATCTATCACAGTTGAGGAATGTTCATACAATTGCGACAATAGACCACATCAATGCTCCATTATGTAAGTACATGTAATTTAACTTTAGCGCTAACGGTTTGGTTTTCATTAGTTAAATCTGTAAAATAAAATGAATGTTTTAACATGATAACATTAAAATATTCTGTATGAATAAATTTAATCTTTAAAAATATTACACAATTTAATTCGTATTCACAATTGTGCTTTACCAGCCAGGATTGAACACAAATTTAATCAGATTACTGATATAAATAAATAAAATCTTTCCAGTATGGGACCACTCAAAGCTTAGTAAGTTTATGTTCACATGGTGGGATGCTACAACATTCTTGCCATACACTGAAGAAACTTCGTATGAGAATTCCCTGATGACACAACGCAGTGGGGCGCTGCAGCTATCCTCACTCAAGAGTGTGTATCAGTCACTCACTACCAATGCAAGGGGAATCTTCAATATTATCATAGCATATCAGCTAGAAAATCAAAAACAAGCTCATTATCAAGGTTACTATTGTTGCCATTATTCTATTTGATGTGTAATTATGATTGTGCACTAGGATTCCTTGTTGCAAGTGGCGGACACACAGACAACCACACAATTTAACGCTCAAGACCCAAGTACAAACATTTATCGGTCAAAAAAATTGTCCCGGCTAGGGATCGAACACAGGACCCACAAATCGTCAGTCAGGGTCATTAACCAAGGCGCCACCAATGCGTTTTGCTCCGCTCTACCATACAATGACATGGACGTGTCATTTATTTAATATTATCGGACCACTTATAACAAGTGATGGGCTAAGAACCTACCATTATCTAGAATGTTCATAAGTCACCAAAGTTAATTAAAGTTATTTAAATTTAGTAATTAATGTGTTTACAGGTCTTCCGTACAAGGATTTGTATTCCAAGGCCCGAGAACAATTCCTGGTGAGCTCCGACCTCGCGCTGCGTGCACAACTCACAGAATTTCTGGATCACAAACTAGCAAAAATTAGACGGAGCTGTGATGGCAGTGAAAACTTAGTAATACCGATTGAAAGCGCTTTATTGCAACAATTTTTGGAACAGAATACCCAATAACTCACTGCGGTTGGTTCAGCCGTTTTCAGTTACTTTCCACACGCCAGAACATTGAGGTACCTTTTTATTTACGAATAAAAAAAATGCTATAATGGACTGTCAATGCCTATACTTTATTCACGGAGTCGAACTAATATAACGCTCTCTGCTCTGCTACACAATCATACATATTGTGACAGATAAAAATTCATCCTCGTATTTTTAAACCTGCAGGCAGCCTAATGCCTGTTCATTTGAGCGGAGCGAAGTTAGCGAGGAAAATTTCGACTTAATAGAATTTTTCGGAACTAAGCGAACCGGAGCGGAGTAAGATTTTGTGCAAATCTATTGATCATAAGGTATATAGGTCACACCAATTTTTATTGATTTAACTTCATGGTAAATAACGGATAGATATATGTACTTATGCTTTCATCCTCTAAAATTTGTAAATTGAAAAAGTGCTGATTATGTGTTTTGAGAATATAAATTATGCAGGCTTGAATCTAGGAATATAAGGGCTGATCCAACTCGCCACCTTCCTAACTGGTGGGGTTAGTTACCTGACTAACTACTAGGATGTTGCTAAAATAAAAAATTCTAAGTGTTTTTGGGGACTCCTTACAATAAAAAAGGAAAACCTAATAAAACGTGCCATTTTTTTACTTTATAACAAATTTAATCTTTATCTATATAAACTTTCAATTTGTATCCTAATGTGTAATTACTTTCCAAACTTAACATCTAAATCTGTCCATGGGTTATCCAAGCGGCCCGAACATACTGCCAGGATAAATCGAAAAAAAATAGGTTTTAGCTACAATCTCGTTAATTGAGAATAGACTAAAAAAGTGCCTTTTGGGTTTTATTATAGTATAGATTTATCAGCGCGTTCTATTGCGTTAGCTCTACTGTTTTTCGAACTTCGCCACATTTTTGCACCAATTTTTCAATGAACATGTCTGTCTTTACAGTACGAATCGCACACTAAAAATTAGTAGAACTGTGTACACTGCATTGGTGCTTATCGATGACCATTAGCAGTACCATATTCTCCTTATAAGCTTGTCTCCGTTAATAGAGTATACCAATAAGGCGGAATAATACTTTTACACTGGGAGTAGACTTTGATTTGGTGGTCTGGTTGACAAAGTTTCTGCTCCTGGCAAGCAGTTGTAAGTTGTAATGAAACTATTGATTAAGTTTAGCTTTTATTTTACAATCCCAGAAATAAAGTCTTAATAGGATTATATAACATATATCAACAGGCCAAGTTGTAAATTACTTAAACTTAATGACTTACATAATACAATAAAATTATTAACTAAAATTCTCTTCAACATATCTGGCATGTTTACCACGATGCATCAACCAAACATTTCATAAATTATCATTGATATACCTTAAGTGCATAAATTGCTCTTTAAAGATTTAAAAATATTGTAGAAAAATATTCTCTGAACTCATCAGATGTCAAAGAATTTGATCTATTAATCAGATTATGCTATTATCTACGCCCGTTGAATTTCGTAATGATCACTGATGAGCATCAGTTATCATTAGTGAGATTACAATTAATTTGATATTGTACAGCCCCAGGCATCATTTACCTCATTCCGAGGTTTTATTAAAATGGTCTTTCTACAACAAATTTAACCAAAACAAATGACTCGAACTTAAGATTTTGTATACTGTATATTCGCTCAATTAGTGGCGCCCTTTGTAACGAGTAAACGGCTTAACACACTTGTGTACGTCGGTAATGCCGACTTACCGGAAAGAGTCCAATCCGTGCACTATCCTGAGAAGCTACCGATTCAATCCGCGCGCGTTTTTCTCGCCCTGGAATATTTGAGCGAATACACTGTACCTAGAGCTGAATACAACTTGTGGTCTTCCGATTTTTCTCTGAACATGCTATCCGTGTATAATTGACGTGATTATTTACATCTGTTAACACGCACAATCTCAGATGGCACAAGTATATAAGAGTATGATATCAATGATGCGCAAAAGTCAATTCAATTATTAAGCATTATTTAATAAAACTATAGATTATTTTTCAATACAGTTGTTTTTTATAATCTACCATTCTTATTTTTGAGATAATCATTATGTTCTTTTTTGTATAAGAAAATCGAACTTGTCATCGAAATTATAATTTTAAATATGTCTCAACCAGTCTAATAGTTGGTCATTTGAATAAACAGGCGGAATACCCCACTTAAAAATAAAATCGTTACATATGGAATCAGGGCATGACGTTATATTCAATTTTTTTTTACTTATAGCTAAATAATAAAATTGTAGATTTTTGAATCCTTGAGAGCCATTTTTTTATAATTTCAATATCCACGTGGACATTTCATGCACTTCCATTTCAATGATTACACTAAAATTAAGCATGTCAATATAATAAAAAATGATTATTACAATAAACAATTTAATTAAAACATCAACTTTTCGGACAACAAACTACAGATTTCACACAATAGACAACATGAATCAATGATGTTAACATTTGATAAAATTCTCTTGCTGCTCAGTGGGCACTTTAACGGTGGACAGTGGACAGAGCTAGCCTCATTGGTTGACCATTTCAATCTCACAAATGACAACTAGTCTACGGGGATGAGTTTAATGTACCGTGATCAGGATCAGATTTATTGTCCGATGAATCGGAGCGCTGTACACTTACGAACTAGTAAGATAACTCCGTAAGGCAATACTCAGTTTTCGTCTTCGTCCTCATGTTTCCGCTTTTTTCCTCGAGTACTCTCTTCGGGCTCTCCATGGGCATTCTCCTCACCATCTACAAAACAAATACGATCTTTGTGCAGAAACTATAATAAAATCTCTAGTTAAATCTATTACATTAATTCATTGTATGACCTGACCCCTAAACTAGGAAAGCATAATTATAGCATTAAGTTAGGTTTAAGTTAAAGACAAGATAGGTGTCATTATGTACTGTTAATATTAATGCGAAATTAGTTAGTATCTTTTATATCCATTTGAATGTGTGATCTGAAAACCCTTGTTTTGTGCACATTGTTTGATTTAATGCACACAATTAAATCTTATTTTAATATTAAATATTTGAAAGACAGACCTTGCGCTTTAGAATTATGTTCAACATCATTCTCCCCCTCCTCTTCAATGTCTTCATCCTCTTCTTCACTGCTAGCTTCAAACATGGTGCTGGCAGAGGATTCCTCATCTGAAAAAAAAGGTGGTTACATTCAAATTTACCCATCAGTTAAGTTAAATCAAAATGTAATGTCGTTTGGCAGTATTAACCGGGCCCCCTCGATTTCTCGACTAACTTCCTTCCTCGTTAACGTAGCTCATGATGTCGCGATCCTTGGGAGCGGAACAACTAAGTTGACAAAAATGACTAATAAACGAACGAGCGCGTTCGAGCTTCACCGCGCTGTGTAACTTGTTGGAATAGTTTCAGCCTGTTCCCACGACATGATTATAAAGCTCATCTATATTTATTGATTAAAATAACTAATTTATCATTTATAACAAACTAAATGCAAAAAATAACAAACAATTTGGAATAAAATAGTTATGACATACATTGATTACATATGATATGCCAACAATAACAAAATAATGTATAAAGTATACATAAAATAATGCATAAAGATGAAATCTAATGCATTGAATGTATTACAATTACCTTGAAAAGTGAAATCAGGGTGTTTAATTAGTGATATAAATAATAAAAAGTCAACCTAAGTAATTTTTCACATACATGGATGGCAGTTTGATTCTCTATTATCATTCTTAAACTTAATCCAGTACTATGTTAAAAACAACAGTTAAAGTGATATTTTTGTATGGTTACTGAAACACTGGTGAATTATCTTTCTATTAGTACATTAAAATCCAGCACGCCATTTGGGTGTACCGACACCATCTGAGTTAATACACTATATACATATATACAGACACACCAACAGGGACGTCAACAGGGAGTTGCAGTCTACTCGTCTTACCGTGAAAAACAACCATGGTATTTGATTAGGTAAGAAAAACTTCATGTTGCCACTTCCAACTCTTGAACATGAAGAAAGTATTATAACTTTAATTACCAAGTTGTACTTGGAATGGTAATTAGTCCTAGTAGTATAGAACAAATCTGATGCAAAATACGGAGCACCAATCACAGTGCATAAAATAATACTATGATTCAAGAGATGATTAGCGATCGTTGTGCTATAAATGCGTGTAATGTTGGCTGTGTTGTTTTGGTAGAATTTACCAATATGTATTATTTATCATAAGGTTCAAAGGTTTACCTAGATTTTCATTGTAAACTGCACTGAGTGAAAGATCATCGTCATCATCATCATCATCATCTTCGTCCCCATCTGAGCAACTGCCAACTGCAACAAACCATTTTGACTACTTTATGTTTATCAAAACATGTAAGTTTTTTTTGAGGACTTAACAGTGACGTAAGCAACGTCATTTAGGGTTTGTACAAATGTCAATCATAGCAGTTACTATTTTTGTACAGTTATTATTTTCCCATTTTACTACCGGCTAGTTCTGAGAAGCTCTAATAGCCGAGTGGTTAAGATGTCTGCCTCCTATTTTGAATGTCTGAAGTTAAAATACCCCAGGCTACGTGACTTTCTTTTCGTTTGAAGTAATTCGAATATATTATAAACGAAAACATCAAAAATCGTACATGCTTGCGTTTTCTCTTAAAGGCGTGTGACGGCTAGTGGACTATAACCCAAACATTGTCATCCTTAGAGGACCAGTGATGGGATGATGATGATGGCGATGAAATTCTGATAAAAACTCCAATTGTAATATGGAAACTTAACCACTCAGCTATAGCCTTAATTAGCCTGTTGTAATATGGGAAAATAAAATCTCCCATGTTACACCCGTGCGCGCCGTCATATAAAATGCCCTTTCCTTTTAGTATACCCCTCTTCCCTGGGTGTTAATGATTCCGTCTAGGAAACAACCCCCCAGGCCAGACTGGGTAAGCTAACTTTCAAAACATGTGTTATATTCCTAGTTTCGGAGGTCCTGTTAAGTGACAAGAATACAATCTAAACAACTTCTATTCGCATAAAGAAGGCCTATCAAATCTATTAGACAGTCAAAAACCATTATGCATCATGATATGAATGATGCTTACTTTTCAAAATGTACCCCATGTGGAATAAAATGCCATAAACTGTGTACAAGGACATTGCGAGTGACGTTTTTGTCTCCAGCGAGCTTTGTGACTGATTATCATCATCTATCACTAGGGGCCCCAAGTCTATGTCCAAATCTGTAAGCCAGTTTTAAAATATTTAATATTCATCTATTATCTATCTATTCAACACTTTTAATTATTTTACTCCTTTAAGAGACAAGCACACAATAGTGATGCTTTGGTTTTATACACCCAATCTACTTATAACTCCATTCTTTCGTTATCTTATTCTATTCTTCTCATCAGCTTGCTTAGTTCTATTAAAATGACAATTGCATGAACACTGGCTTGTCTAGAAAGTATTGCTCCAACTGATAAAGGAACAATTTTTATTTATGGTTATAAGATAGCAAACGAGCATGCAGCTCCACACATCCGCTGCCGCCCATGACATCGGTGACAAACCTCGAATAGGACAAAGGAACTGGAGGTGTTAGTCCAGTTAGTATGAGATGTTAATAGGAATGTTAGTTGGTCAGTATTCTTTAGTATAAGGACTATTATATATTATATTATACACTATTATACTGTATAATTCCTATAAAATGTGTGCAGGACCAAGCGCCGCCTAGCGTACACAACATTTCTGGACGTCACAATATAAGATAAGTAAGCAGTATAATTAAAATAAGATAATTTTTACTTAATTTAGACTTGATTTGCATTTTATGACTTTGTTATGTTTTGCTAAAAACAAACCAGTACTGCATTTTTATTTGGAGAAAAGACATAATTCAATGTTATTAAAATCTAACCAAGTAATATATCTGTTAACACCTAATACTAACAAGATTACCTAACTAACAGTCCCTCGTACAGTCCTATTCAAGGTTTGTCACAGATGTCCATGTGGTTTGTGAACTAAAATAATAAAATTCAAACGCAGTAATCACTACTACAGTACTTGACACTGAGTTGACGTCCATGTTGGTATCCATTTTTGTCCAACCCCTAGCTCTGACATCAATTTCAATACCAACCACAGACTCTGCATAGCGAATGTACATTCCTGTGTCACAACAACTTCTATCAGTGAAAGCTGTCTAATATAATAATAATAACCTGCCCCGATTGTCGGTAACCGCGGCTTCGAATTTGCTGCTACCTTGCGGTCGGACTCCTTGAACACCACCCGGGTCACACCCACTGTACAGTAGAAGGGGTGTAACTGGGGCTACAGTTCAGTAAGAAAGCGGGACGCGTCATACCGACAAATACGAAGCCGCCGTGTACTATGAATTTTTAATTACAAATGAAATACATTATATACGTTATAGACGTGTAAAGTTTGTTATATAGTTGGTCCTTTTGGACTACACAATAAAACCTAAATTAAAAAACTATAAATAATTAATGAGTGTGTTTATGAACAAGGACCATATAAAGCAAACTGTACTATGGATACTAGAACATTAATATAAGAATTATTATCTCACCCTCTTCACTGTCATTATTTCCATTCATTTCATCTTCTTCATCGCTATCGTCAGCTTCTCTGTCTTCTTTGTCAAATCTGAAGCATTGCAACCAAAATTATTAGTAAGTTAAATAAAAAAAAAATCAAATTTTTATCCCTATGATTTCATATAACTTACCCATCTAAGAACTTGAGTGATGGGTGTAAAGCAAACACCTTACTTCTGTAATCTTCAATATAAGTCACATCATTATTGAATAAGTCAAGATTTTTCAAGTTTTCAAACTCCTCAAGAGCTTTTAATGTTTCCAAATCCTTTATCTTATTGCCCGATAAATTCAAGTGGGTTAGTTTCTTGCATCCATTAAGAAAGTTAAGTCCATTAGATATTCTATTGTCTGACAACTCTAGCTTCCTGAGCTTCGGAAGTGTGGGGAAACCTTTGAGTGAGGTGAGTCCAACATTATTGAGACTGAGAGTTTCAAGATTAACATATTCATCTGTAAGTCCAACAATAATGGTACTCCTACAGTTGTCCAAATTCAGCTCCTTTATCTAAAAAATACAAAAATTGTTGGTGCTTAACGACTAGTAAATTTTAAGTTAAATAAAATAAATTTTAAGAAATGAGTGTAACTGGAAGCGGTTATTGCCTAGTGGTTAAAACTTTGGCCTTCTACTCTGGATGTCCTGAGTTCAAATACGAGACATGCACCTCTGACTTTTTAAAGTTCCATGTGTTTTAAACGATCAAATATTGCCTGCTTATAACGGTGATGGTAAACATTTTGAGGAAACCTGCATGCCTGAGAGTTCTCCATAATATTCTCAAGGGCATGGAAGTCTGCCAATCTGCACTTTGCCAGCATGGTGGACTATGGTTTAACCCTGCTCATTCTGAGACCCATTCTCAGTAGTGGGCCGATGATGTGTTGCAATGAAGCAATTATATTTAATTTACTGTAACTGTGCAGGCATACCTGAGAGTTCTCTATAATATTCTCAAGCCAACCTGCTTTTGGTCAGTGTGGTGGACTACGACTTAAAACTCTACTTATTCTGATGAGACTCATGTTCAGTGTAGGCCACTGATGGGTGATGATGAAATAATTAAAGTACGAGATTTATACTCTCACCAACCTTCCCTAATTTTAGAGACACCTACCTACATTTAGTGAACTCTTTTTTTAAGTGCCTTTTTAATATTGTTAAAATATAAAATGTACTCTAACCAACCCCTAAATATACTTACATCTACCCCCTAAATATGTTTATTACTATTTTACCAATATAAAATTCACAAAAAAAACCCCCTATAATTTGGGTTGGCTAACCACCCCAACAAATATAACTAAATAAGGAAATAGGGAACATTATAATCTCAACACGCGGATATCTAAAACGTGGTCGCGCGGCGAGTGTCAATTGTAATTGATTGACAATGTAAAGCCGCACGCACGTTTCGGCCGGTGGTTAAATGGGTGACCGCTTATAGCAAAATTTCTTCCGTGCTTCAGAGGGCACGTTAAGCCGTCGGCCCCGGTTATCGTTAGATAATAGTCCTTAGGCTTTGTCGGAGGCCTGAAATACTCCCCGACTCGGGTTGGCCACTAATTCCTCCACCAACCAGCATTAGAGCAGCGTGGCGTAGTACACTCCAGGCCTCGTCAGGTATGAGGAGAGACCCGTGCTCTGCAGTGGGCCATTATGGGTTGGACCCCATATATCTAAACAAACATGTGCCAACCCTACGCTTCAAGCAGATTACGAGATATACAATAACGCATGACAATATTTTCGTAATTTAACTCGAATGAGCACAATAAAACTTAATTTATTTTATAAAGACAGGTCCGTAGAAATTACACAATGCATAAATAATTATGAACAAATGAGGAATTGTATTGGCTTCATCGTGCTACTGCTGTTGAAAAACATACGGCAACCAAAACGTCAAAATGGTGTGAGTTGTCAAGACCTCGATTGACGTAGTTATAAAAATCCAAGAAATGTGTGATATAAATGAAAAAATCTCAGTTGAAATACGAAAGGGATGTGTTTTTAAATCGTATTTTATCATATGATGTAATTGGGGTGTAATAGGTGCGGCTAAAAATGGTTAAGTTTTCATTTTGCAATGGCGGATGACACGATTCATCGCGACGCAATAAAAATGGCCGCTGTATTGGTAAGGCGAGCGTCATTAAATTGCGATTGCATTAATTTCAAGTGCTAATGAAAAATCTTTATAGTTATGGCCAGGAGTGCAGTTTTAGCACAATACACCATTACTTGCAAAAGTTGCCATTCAGTATTTTGTAATGCCAATTTTAAAATACGTAGGTGAAAGGGCGCGAAATTATGTCGAGTACATACATACGAATTAATATATTAGGGACACCTGTATTAAACTTACGCTATACGCTGTAACTGGCTACCTCTATTTAAAATTATAAACGTATTATTGACCACATATAACTTACAAATTCAACAAACTTTTATTTGTTATTCCGTCGAATTCAAAATCAACCAAGGAACCAAATGATACCTATATATCTAGGTGACATCTAATTTGATTTTCTTATCATAACTACTGAAATAAGGTATCCAATACAGAATAAATAAAACGTGTAATGATTTTGGAATTTTGTAAAAATACTTTCCAACGGCAACAAGAGCATAAAGGTAGCGTTTCAACACTTAACCTCAAATACGTGGATTGAGTACACAGTTTAACTCAATTTGCCTTATAAAAGGGTTTTAGTATTAGAGTTAGATCACAATTATATGGTATTTAAGCCATTGTAAGTAGTTTTTTAAGTTACATTGTAGTATTTCTAGAACGTGGACCTGAATGGGACGTAACATTCGTTAGCGATATCTATAAACAATAACGCCACATACAATTTTTCTAGTACCATTATAATTGGCCGTGTCTGTTGTAAACCTACAATATTTAAGCTTCTTATAACGTAAAATAAGTATATTTTTAAAGTTATACATAGATTTTTGACGAAGTACGTATCGACAAAACATTACCAATTTCACGAAGCTAAAATGTTCATACCTGCGTAGGGTTTTTTCCCCGTAATTCCAAAAATACTCTCTTTTCCATTTTCTTCGCCTTCAAGGGTGACACTTTAAACACAGTTAGGTGATTTTAATATTGCTCAAAGAATTAATTCACTAAGCTTGCTTGGGTTTCAAAACAGAAGGAAACTATAGATACACATTACACACAAGTGACGTTGTACTAGAGGCGCCGCCTGGTGGCAAAATGAGGCTACCGGAAACACTTCTATTGAGTAATTTTAATAATGTAAAACGTAGAAAATCACTTTATAAGCTATTACAAACAATTTAAAATATATGAATTGATTAATTATCTTATTTTTCTTTATGTAAGTCATGTAATTGGCCTATAATTGCTTTAGACTCTTAAAGGTTAAATATCGTTATGTTGGCTGCCATTTACAGTTGGCACTTCAGCGGCCTTATTACAATAGCCGCGTATTTATGAAATATTTCTGACATGCTGCGTACAAAATAGAGAGATTTTGATTTAATAAGTAAACTAAGGTAAATCCATATCTTTCTATTGTATCATATTATTAGCAAACAGTAATCGCAACGCTGGTTATAAAATGTATACTATCCGCCAACTAATATTAAGTACTTAATGAGAGCATTTATGAGGATGTATGGATGGATGGATGGATATTTTTTATAACTCAATCAAGCAAAAACTACTGAACGTGCTATCTATATTAAAAGTATTTGACAGATACTTACGATTATTAGTTAGTAAACTATGATGATAATATAATCTTATTAATATTCATATTATTTGGTATAAGGATAGCTTGAACCACAGAACAGTCGAACAATAGATCCACTGCTCTGTGGCTTGAACTTTGGAAAAGGATAAAGGTGGTTTAAGCTACTTATTTTTTCATGAAATCATACCTTAAAGGTTTGAAATGAAATCATACCCTATCCCTTTAAGGTTTTTGAACTAAAATTATATTCGCGATAAAATGTATGGCGCGTTACGGAAGTATTATTGGCTACGGAAGTGAAATCATCGACGATCATGAGACGTCTTGTACCTATGCCTACATTTTTCAACCACGTCCGTACAAGCGATCAGTGTCATGGTACCAGGACCGTACATCGCGTTAATATCGCGCCCCCTAACCTAGCCCATTAAAATATACTTAGGGGTTAATTTCTATTTTACCAATATTAAAGAGTCAGTCCGTCCCCTAAATTTATGAGTCCTTAAAAATTAGGCGTGGTTTGTTAAATTGGGCATTACCTACATAAAAAAGTTCTAGGAGATCATGAGACACCTTATGTTAGATATTTTACTAAAAATTACCGTTTTTATGAGCAGCATACTTTAGCAGCTGGAATCCGGTAGATCTTTTTCACTTTCTCTCTCTCAAAGTTTCTGTGCTAAAAGACCCAATTGCGTCTTCTTGACATAGCGCAACCAACATTCAATTCAATTCAATTTAGCGAGACCAAAACACACTAACGCCATCTCTCCTGGGTATATCCGTGATTCAATTTTGTGAATCATGCTTACGACTGTATCTACTGGTACGTTGTAGTTCACAAAAAAAATTGTGTTTTTGTTTCAACTCACAGAGAAAGTGATTAATATTGTAAATATTGTTATAGATTTTAGTTTAATTAAATATATTTTTTATGCGAAGTTTTTTTACGGACGTTGCACGCTCCCGGTGGCCGATTCGGGCAGTTAACTCCGATGTACGATGCTCCGATGATTTTTTATGCGATAGCAAACGTGCATACACCAACCACTGTCACCCAATGACACCCATGGACAGACGCGAATAATATTGTGCTTTTGTGAAGGCAGTAACTGACAGTGTCATAAAATAATAACAAGTGTTTCCTAAGGGAACGAATGTTTAGACGAATTTCAACCTTATTCCATTTGAATAATAAAATAAGCCTATAGTGGATAGGCTTTTCAATCGTGATCCAATTTGGTCGATTGTACATCCCCGGGCGAACCTTATACAGGCTCTACCGTCTGTCATTTTTACTCATATATCCGATGTTATCTAACGAAAACAACCGGAACCGATGGCTTTACATGCCCTCCGAAGCACGGAACCGCTCAAGATTTTTTTCCACTAGCGGTCACCTATCCAACGGCCGACCGGCGCGGCTTAACTCGTCAATCAGTTACGATTGCCACTAACCGCGCGACCATTAACGCTTCATCGCTTAATCATCCCTTAAGGTAGTTGAATAGGAGATGGAAGTTTGTATGGGAGGTAGCCATTTGTCAGCAACTAAAATTGATATCCGGGTTTTTGTAGGATTATAAGGTGTGATTGGTAATTATTCGGTTGAAAATAATAGCGTAAGCCATTTTAACGTGTGCGTAGCTGCGTTCAAATAATTGACGGCGATTGATCGAGATTGATGTTGAGAATTACCTAATACTACTATCCACTTACTACTACTAGGCGAAATTTTGTGAGGTTGGATGGAAGGATGAATGTTTGTATGTTTGTTACTCAACAACCGAAAAACTACTGAACGGATTCGTAAGAAATTTGGTGTGAAATTAGTTAGGACCCTTGATAATACTTTAAAAAAATTATCCCTTTGGGGGATGACATCTTGTTGGAAAAATTAATTAAGCGGGCGGAGCCGGTGGACAAAGTCTAAGTAGTTTGTAACCCCTAGGAATGATTATTTTATTGATATTTCTCGCTAGGTTCAGCATCCTTTGTTCGGTTTGTCTAGCAAATATTATGCTCTTCATAAAGAAAAGGGTTGATTTGTTAAGGCAAATTAAATTTAAGACGAGAAAGTGCGTGGGTGCCTTGACGTACCTAGGATGATTAGTAGACAGTTTGTCAATTACGTTTGAAGACAAAGGATAGGTTCGGGAGCGGGAAAAGCGCGTGGCGGGAGCGTTGGCGGCATCATCATCGGCGGAGGAGGGACTGACGAACTTTTCGGGGGAGGGGACCAGAGGCTCAAGTAGTTGCGCACGCAGCCTCGGCCGGGCCGCGAGCAACAGTCTGCTCGCGTGACCCGCCGTTCGCGACTTGGCCGCACCACGCCGCGCTAACATGTCTAATGGTAAGCACCTATCGACACCGTAGCCCTTCGTGACGGTCTCCGCGCCCATGAACCTCCTCGAAATACCGACTGGCCACGAGACACCATGCCCGCGACATACTTTTCAGTGATAACTTCACTCAAATCTCTATTTATTTATGAATGGTACGGTAGAGACGTAGCTCTAAATTAAAGTAATTTAAAATATTGGTGTTTTCAAAAGTAAGCCCTAAAAACTTTGGAGGTAATTTTCTAGTAGCAGGGCAGTAACATTTTTGTGTGGGATTAATTAAGATTTTTGAAAAATTATATTGATAATAGTTGAACTATAATCGGCGCGTTAATTAAAAGTACGAAAATTTACGTATTCCGCTAAGTGGTAAAGTAAACATTGTGAACAATTTGGAGATTGCAGCCGGACTTTTAATTTCCACAATGTTTGGTGAGTAACAAATGATTTGAATTTCACGTCATGGCCCATTTCGCGTACCTACTTAAAACTTGTGTTCGTTGTACGTAACTTTATCTAAAATTTTGTCAGGCTATTGTTCTCTGCTTAATAGACCATGCCATCATCTAAGTACTTACTCTTGATATTTTTCGTAACATAAACTGCTTTACTCGCAGTATTATTTACAAGATCATTTCGTGATTTATTGGAGTTTGAAACAACGTTAACAAATTTTTGGTAAAACCTTACATGGACCAAGAAAGAGGACAACAATATTAATTTCCACGATAAATGCGTAGGCAGGACGGGACGTAGGACAGATCGTGTAGGATCTGTCATATATTATCCTTGTTATATCGCACCCTTAATGATATAAAGACCTATTAAGACATAGGCTCGAAACGAGTTACGCATACTCACAGGCTTCTGTTAACGTAATCTATGATTTCAAATTGAAATTATAACTAAATTCGCCTTCTTTGTTTACACAGCGTAACATGGTTCTTTTTCATTCTAATCTGTTCCTGCACCGAACAAAATTGCAGTCATGTTTTTTGGTTTGTCCCAATAATCAACTTTTTCGAGTTATGCCCGTATATTACTAAGGGTGCGATATACAAATATATATCGCACCCTTAGTAATATACGGTGAGTATTAGTCATGTAAGTATTAGGTGTTAATAGGATTAATAATCGTTTAGTATTCATTAGTAATTGGACTTATTTAATTGGGAATTAGGACTGTTAGAGATAGTTAACGTCTAACATAGTCGCCTCTTATATAAGTGTAGCCGGCATCCACACCTTTCCGACCGGAACACAACTATTAAAAAACAATTATTAAAAGAAACTAAAAAAAAAATATTCCACCGCGGTGGTACCGCCCTAGGCAAACTGTATACAGGTTCTACCGCCTCCTGCTCTCGTCCTTTTTACTTAGAGTCGAAACAATATATTTCATGCCACATCAGGCATCCAATATATTGCCATCGCAAGGGAATGCCAGTGCGGTTTTTCTAGTGAGAGCGGCAAAGGTTGGCTGTTTGCACCACCACAACAATATTGGTTAAATGTTTTGGGCGGTCGGTCCGCAGCCTCCAACGCCATGTCTAAATAATTCAGCATAAAAATTTGGGATAATTTGGAAACATAATGACAATTACGCAGACTATCAGGATGGTAATGAGAGTCATTAATATCCAGGGAGAAAATAAAAAGTAAGCCGACGCCGACGCTTCTAAATTTTACTAAGGCATCGTTCGGATGGAACGTTTTGCGAGCTGACGAATTTGAGCAGCGTTTAAACGCTACACAGTTAAGTTGTGACAGGATGTACATGCGTATCAAGCGAGGGCTATGTCCAGCAGCGAACCTTTGAAGATTGAAGGTTGGCTGGATACGTTAGTATTCAAAGTTCCGTTTACAACGAACGGACTCTGAGTCGTAAGACCAGGCGGGATGCGTTAATGCATTTAATTTCCCAGCGTTAAAAAAAGGGCGCTTGATGACCGCAGTACTCGTAGATGGAAATTTCTGCGCAGAGGGATAACAAAGATACCGACATACACAAGTTAGGAAGAGGAGCAAATAAGAGGTAAAAGAATAATAATAATCATCATCATCGCCAAAGGTTGACGCCCATTGTAGAACTGCAATAAAGCGTAAAAATGTAAATGTAGAAATGCAATAAATAAATAAAAATAAAGGAAATAACTCAGAGTTAACCAATCAACGACTAAAATCGCCCACTGTCGGGACGGATCGTCGTCTGAATACAATCGCTAGTACGATCTGCGCCTAAGGGTAATTCTAGACGGCGATTAATTAAAAAAATATCTTGATATTTCACTCTAAGTGGTTAAGCAACCAAAAATAAATGAGTTATTCCTCTTTCTCATCGCTCAGACGTAAGGGCTAATAAGAAATTCGGCGAAATGCTTATTTCAGTAAAATGCTTTGGACTTCATCAATTCAAACTGAAGGTAGGTATTTGTTTCAGCTTTGTTATTTAAATTGTATAGTATTTGCACTTTGTATGTAAAATTACGTACACGAAAATTAAAATATATAATTAATTGTGTGAAGTAAGAAATAATATAATTAATGTATTTAGTAAAACTCATTACATTAGTTCATGGGAATCCTGTCCCCTAAACTAGGAAATCCCTTATCTTAGGGGCCAGTGCCTTCCCAAACATGGTTTTGGGACAATTAATTAGCTAGTACACTTCAGCAAATGTCAGTTTTCGGTTACTTATATAGTTTTCTAAAAGATACGTGAATTCATTTTAGATTTTATAACGAAAACATACAGAATAGGTAAGATTTTGTGCTCATCTACATCTAATAACTTTAATCCATACCATAAGGTTGTCTGGAAGAAATCTCGTCTTACCGCCTTTTGAATATCGTATTTTTTTTATTCGTGTCGCGTATGTGTTGTGTATCAATGGCGTACAATAAAGTGTATTATTATTATAAATTCACTTAACATTACATTTTTACATTTCAATGTGAGTTACAATAGTTTTGACTGATGGTGGTGAGTTACAATTTTCATAAAACCTCTTGCTGATAAAACTCACTGTCAAATAAAATTATTGCCAATTGGATTCCATGTAACAAGAAGCGACTTTCAAGATCTTTCTCCTCTCGGTAATAGATTGCTTTGCATATTTCCCGCAATTCTCCCGCATTACTTAATAGCTCATAAATTCCTTCCAAATAGTGTTACCAGAACTCAGGTTGTCTCCTTACATGTAAGGATTTTAAATAGGTATTAAATAAACTTTATTTTTTACCCATACACGCATAAAGATGCTCTGTGCATACGCATGAGTCACTTACTAAACAGCCCCTAAATATCCCTCTAAAACTTAGGGGTGGCTTAGTGTAGCATCAGTGGCTACGGACTCAAATATGGTGACCCTTACTCACCAGGTTCTCCTAATTTCCACCGTCTTAAATTTAACATATATTTTAATTTTTAGAAAAACAAAGTGAACTTAGAAGCTAATTTGAATACTTTTTTATTTTTAAGTTCATATTGAACTTATAGTTACTGGGCCGACAAATAAATTATACTTTGTCAGGACTTTCAGTTCTACACCTGGCAACCCTGCTCCCAGCTGACTCTGCACAGTTTAATTCACACACGTCTGCAAACATCCGTACGCGAATTGAGATAAATAGCCCTGTCTTCACGCGAGGATCGAAGGGAACAGCTCTATTATTTAAAATCATGATAGCCCTTTTATTGAATTATACTGAGCGGTCTTTAGATGCAGGAAATAAAACAAACTTTTTTAATTTGATGCGAATAGCAAATGCATGAATCCGACCATTCGCTGCTATCCATGGACATCTGTGACAAACCGCGAGGAGTACTTTACGCGGGACTGTCTAGTATAACTATTGTTAGCGACGCAAATGTAACTGTGGGCGAGGGGTCTGCGGAGAACGCGGCTGAACGGCGTTAGGTCGGTCACGATGGGTCGGTTCAAAAATGGAACGATGAGAACCCCGCCGCGCCCGCCGCTCGCCTTTTGTTTTTTCATTTGTAAATTATAGTTCGATTGTTTTTCCCCAATACAGAGCTGTAACCAAAGAAAAAAAAAAATAGAGTTCGATTGTTTTTCCCCAAAACAGAGCTGTAACCAAAGTGCTATCCCTTTTATTTAATTTTCCATAACTTTACCTGTAGATAACAACTATTAATAAAAAAATTGTACTGATGACATTTTACTAACGAAAACAGGATTATTGTGAACGAAAATACGATAAGAATTATACGTTTCTTTCAATAACACCGTCAAAGGAGAAGGAAGGCTGTTTAATTTATTATGTACAATTATTGCTCGTTATTTATCAACATCTTACTCTGTTTTCTTTTGAAATTAACAGAATTGAGAATTTTAATTCCCAAGAGGGATCATGTACCTGCGTAAACTCTGAACATGACGGAATATAAATGAGATCTAATGTGTTTTGATGAAAATAATACTCAAAGGTTCACATCAAAGTGAAATCAGAAACGTTGTTTGGAATTTTCTCAAGCCAATCCAGAGGTCCAGAACATTGAATTATTACGGAGCATGAGTATTATAACGTACAATTTTTCCTGCATAATTTGCAATTGCCAATTTTTTTTTAATGTGTATAAGATAGCAAACGACCATGCAGCTCCACCGCTCCGCTGCCGCCCGTGACATCTGCGACAAACCTCGAATAGAACCCTAAAAGGAACTGGGGATGTAGTCCAGTTAGTATGAGATGTTAATAAAAATGTAAGTTGGTCAGCATTCATTAGTATAAGTACTAAAGGAGAAAGGACTGTCAGTCAGTGTTAGAGATGTTAGTGACGTATCAACTATATTTGATCTGTGCCATAACGTCAATCACCTGGCACTTTCGTAACCAAAATGTGATTTCCGCACCAAACTTCCTTCCGCCAGACGAGACGTACGATTATAGAAAAACTAGCTGTTGCCCACGACATCGTCAGCGTTGTATATTATGTGGTTTTTCAGCATATTGAAAAAAATATCGGAAATTATTCATAACAACTCCTCTGAGCGCGAAGCGGACTTAAGTATTCGTAGTGTTCATTGACACAGTTAGTGACGTATTGTATGTTTGTATCCATAGAGATAGGCTTACCTAACCTGTCCATAGGCGTAGCGGAATGTGAATCATTGGATGAGGCCTACGCCGCCCAAGCTCAAATGGCCAATCAAACCTATCCATACTCATAAGTCAAAGTCAAAGTCAAAGTCAAAGTCGAAGTCAAAGTCAAAGTCAAAGTCAAAGTCAAAGTCAAAGTCAAAGTCAAAGTCAAAGTCAATGCCAAAGTCATAGACAAAGTCAAAGTCAAAGCC
>DWLO01000006.1:0-40906 GCA_018245335.1 Dalla quadristriga
CAAATTTATGCCGTGAAATTATTCTTTTTCGACAATTGTGTTTCGGACGGAAAGGTGTGGATGCCGGTTACACACTTACACACTCATACTTAGTCCTCAAGGGTAGCAACGCATCAGTGGCCAGCGTGGAACAGGGCCATTACTAATCCCTACTAACTGGACTATCACTAACACCAACTAACAGGACTTAAGTCTTTCTCCCATAGCCCTTATACTAACGAATGCTGACCAACTTGCAATCCTATTAACATCTCATACTAACTGGAATAACATCCCCGTTTTCTTTTACGGTCCTATTCGAGGTTTGTCACATACGTGATGGGCGGCAGCGGGTGGTTGGAGCTGCATGCTCGCTTGATATCTTAGACACATAAAAAAAACAAGTATCATACCAGAACAAATATAAAAGACGAGGCTCTGCACGCGGCTCGACCCGCGTAAAATAAAGGAATTCTACGCGGGTCGAGCGCTGTCCTACAGGAACTGTGCATTTTTCGGGATAAATAAATAGCCTATGTCACTCTCCAGCCCATCTATGAAAAAAATCACGGCGATTCGTCATCGCTCTGATGCAGCGTGTAAAAAAGACTAACGAACGAACATACTAACACATTTATAATTTTAAGGATTATTTATGTTCAACCCAGATAACTCAAAGAAAAAACACCATAAATCTTTATCGAGACAGTGTACAAATTAATGTACACGTATTTACGGACCTGTCGAATTATAATATAATGCAATTTTTACATTATAAGAAACCGATTAAATTGCACATCTAATAGGCATAGAAATTAATTGGATTATTCAGGATACGATCTACTAAAGTTTGCGATCATTTTATTATCTCCTAGGTACCTCATGTTTAATCCAAAGTAAACAATAACCAACTCTTGTTTGGGTTTATTACTCAATATTATCCAAAGTAACATTCCTACTTACTTTGCTAAAGTAGGCACATTGTTTTGATAACATATTGGTCCCTACGAGGGTCGCACTAAAGCTATCAAATATCAGAACGAGCCAAATAAAAATTGGAAAACTCAATAATAAAGTGTAGTGAAGTCGTTTAGCGAAAAATAAATTACTTAATGGTTGATCGACCTGCACTTATTAAGGAAGCAACGTCTGCAGATCACCGTCAGATTCCTTCGGAACAACAATCCTCGTTAGCAGTAAGTCACTCAATCCACTAGCACTCAAATCCACGATCCACTGAAAATTTCCAAACACTAGCAGGCACGTAACGTCACGAGTTCATCCGAGGACATGGCTCGGCGGCTCGCGTACCAGGCTGATATGTTTATCATGGAGGTGTATTGAACAATGGCGGAGTGCGACAGCAACGAGCGCGCGGCACGCCAGCGGAGCGGTGACTGACCGGCACACTGCCGCACCACCCCGCCGGGATCGCTCCTCCGGGACCCTTCCGTCGGGAGCGGACCCTCAGCGCGGCCGCACACGTGCTCTGCGCCCTCCCCGTGACTCACGCTCTCAACAGGTTCCGCGTATCCTTCAATCGCAACTCTAATTGCGCGCCCTCGCATCCAAATAAGTCTTTGACCGTTTTTGCTCAAGCTTAGCTACAAAATTAACAAACAGGTCGTAAAAATTGTTACCGTCGGCGGCAAGGTCAAAAACGAGTACAGCGACCGCATTAAAATTCGCCAACATTCCGAACCGTAGCATGAATGGCCCACGGCAAGTGTTAACGGTTCGGATGGTGTCTGTGGGCAGTGGTAGGCGTCGACAGTGAAAGTGGTCGCGGTCTAGGCGAACGCTCTTTGGATACCTCGCTACTACATTTCGATAGAGATACAGTTTTGTTAACCTTAGAATATGACGATTTAAACTGGAAATTGCTAAAATAACTGGTACCAATAGTTTAGAAGACTGTTTGGGTACCAATTATTTAGAAGATTGTCAAAGGCCGCCGTTAGGCCAATTCTCCGTAGACCGGTTAATAGGGTCCCTGCCTGCCGTAGAGGGATTCCGGGTTCGATTCCCGGCCTGACCAAATATTTCATTTATTTTTCTTTAATCTAATTATCTGGGTCATTTAACGTATGTCGTCATTTGTGTTGTACCTTGAGTGTCTATGGTCCTCTGACTCGGACACAGAGAAACAGGGAAATTATTAATATAATAAATTATTGGGATACGCGGTTATTATTGTGAAGTTTATCGGTAAGATCCACCCATTTAATTGCATGCCTAAAGATCAATCAATAGGCTTCCCTCATTATCTTTAAGAAGCTATAAACATTCAGTAATTCATATAGCAAGCAGTTCGTAGCACCAAGACTAGGAGGCTTTCGGAAGTATGTTAAGCATATACGGTAAGCATATTAGGGATTTTCAGACTCCACATGTTTATAACTAAGAAATAAAAAGTATAGTCTTCTGTATAGTCTATATAGAAGAAGCTAATAAACTATTTCACATAAATTTCTCAGATTTAGAAATAAGTAGTGCCCTTGTACCATTTGCATCCTGTGCTATCTTGGTTGATTTTTTCCTACTTGAAGTGTGTACATATATTATTAAATAAATAAATAGTCCACTGAAAAAACCTCAGCAAAACACTGATTTTACTTAAAAAAAGAATTACTTATAAACTTTAAAGTTTTTACTAAATAAGCTTTAAAGTTTGTATTATCTTTTTTATCGATTCGCGATACCATGGCCAGAACGCAATATTAACCAATTTCACTAACTAACCGGAACGAGTAGTATTTGTTTTTATAAGTTTGCCTTTGCGTATCTTTTTAAATGATAAAAATACCTGTTTGAATTCGGTAGGGTATTTCCTTTATCCTTTGTTTTAGGAAACGATATCGACCGGGCCGCTTGACCTGCGTTTATGCGAACGTGACTTGAAAAATGATGAGAGTACATGTTTATAACAGTGCAATAATTTTCGACGCTCGCATTGTTATAGCACGTTACATTAACAGTATTAACAGTGACAGTGCTACCTACGAATGTTCTTCACTGTAGAATTTGAAGCCCATGTAGAACCACTTTTCTCATGTTTGCTATGATATGAGTATTCATAAATTAATCAGACTATGCAAATGTAACAGGAGACATAAGAAAACCTACGTGCCTGAGTGTTGCCCACAATGTTCTTAAAAGTGTGTAAAGTCGGTGCGGGTATTGGTTTGATAATTTTTATTTATTTATTTCACACTTTATTGCAAAACCATATCAAGTATTACAAAGGCCGGACTTAATGCCAAATATCATTTTCCACCAGTCAACCCTTGGTGATGGTGAATCTTTGTGGTGATCATGAATTTTATTGGTGCGCACAGTCCAGAAACTAACTAGAAAGGCTGAAACAATATAAAAATAACCTGTATCCCTTTAGCTTGTATCACCGCACAGCAGTGTCATAAAGCATAGGTTTTAAAAGCATGTGATATATTTGTTTTTCTAATGAATACCGTTAAATTCGTGAACTGAATAATAAAAATATATTGTACTTCATTTCTTTTCTTTATAAATCTTCACGTGGGGTAACACGAAATAATGTAAATAAAACGGATTGTAAATTGTACGGCTAGTCACTTTCAGACCCCTCCGCTTTGAGCAATTGTTAAGGTCCCCTAGTGAAAACTTCCAGCGATTTCGTCATAATAACTTATGGTCAGAAAAACGAAGATGTGTGAGGCGTTCGCCAGGTAAAAGTAGCCTAATTTAAATTCAATTACAATCACAATCGCTTTCTTGTTCTTCCTGTTCTAGAACAGTCCACTGCTGGACTAAAGGCCTCTTCCAAATATAGGAGGATCACCACGCTGGGCAGACGTTTTGGTGGTATACGCTGCACAGAGGACGATGCTGCTAGTTCTCAATACAATTGTATTATTTTGTGCCGTCACCGCACTGCACAATCGGTTTGCATCCACACAAATATTATCTACTTTTTTACGTCACAATTAAAAACGTCGGTATCACGACATGCGGTATTAACAACAACAATATTATATTTTTTTCCACAAAAGCGCTTATGATAACTCTGTTATCATAAGTTCATTCAACTAGGTAGTAGGAATACCAGGAGCACACAAGACAAGACGAGTTGGCAGTTGGTCGATAGTGTGCGTGCAGGGTCGACGCAGGAGCGATTACGCAAACCGAGCTGCCCCGAGGAGCGAGGTCGTTGGCAATGGACTCGGTTCAATGTCACCAAATATATCACCGCGCGGGGAATACCGCGCGCGCATTCTTGATACTTTGGATTGTGATGAAGATTTCTGTGGGGTTTTCTAATTTTTAATGACAATGTTGATACAAAATTGTTGATTTCAATATGCTGGTGATGGTAACCTGGTGAGACAAGGTGAAAAGTTTAAGTGAAGTAACTTTGATACTGGTTTTAAGATAAATCATCGTCTGCCGACTCCACATTTACTTAGTATAGTTTTATGTTGTTAAGCTTTTGACGAAAATTTTTTGACGAGCTGCATGTCGTTTTTCAGCCTTCCCTAAGAATGCTTCTATTGTATTTTTTACCGAAAAATCCAATGCTCAATTTACATTCTTGTACATTACCCTAATAACGCGATGCATTAAAAAAACTAATGGTACACTTTATGCTTTTATTTAATCTAACTATATATTTACCAATAACGTAAACTTTAATCCAATATCAAGAGATTCAGTGTTTCATAAGGTTTTCACCTATTTTTCATTTAAATTAAATGAAAACATTATATAATAACAACACATTTACAATAGTTGTACCATATTTATATAGTTCTACGACGGTTTTCATCGTTGCTGTCAATTGAAAACCTTGTTGCTGTTAACCTTAATCTTCTCTGGAGTCTAAATCAGGCTTTTATGTGGTTTTAAAATGATTAACTATTCAGAAAAAGCTAGCGACGTTTCGTATCATTCGACCAAGCTACGTGATAAAAGGAGTCGCTCTGAAAACCAGCACCCATCGCTTAATACTGCGGGAAAAGCTGAGTGTGATCCTATTTCATTTAGTTATGTTCCACAACAGTGATACCTTGTTGTAACTTGTTTGTTTGTTTTTTTATATTATTATGGTTATTTGCTGTGATGTTTTTATTTGTTGTGACACCGATGTCTTTATGGAATAAATTTGGGCACTATGCCCCTCTTAACTACAGCTAATGACGCTACTGTAGCGAATATCATCTTGCTCCTAACTTCAATACTCGTCAGTATTTCATTGAAAAATATAGTATAAATAGGTATTTTAACGCGAGTGTTCCTTCTCGACCTACGCCCGTCTACTTACACGTGATATCTAGGTTTACACTTATCCAGTGGGACTCCCGTTATATATATTCATATATTTATTCTTTCATTAAAAATAAATGTAACAAAATATATCATCAAAAATTGCAAGTCATTCGCCGATTCGATAGACAAAGTATCGAGCTGTTCCGCGCGCGCTCTACGGCCGCGCTACTGATCGGGTCGTTGACCGGGCTTTTCGGCAGGCGCCCTGAGTTTCAGCTGTACGCAACCCCGCACGCACACACGCCCAGACGGCGTCCATGTCTCGCACACATGCAGTAATTAAATAGGAAGCAGCATTTAATACGGTTTTAGGGTTCCGTAGACAAATGGCAGTCACGAAACGTCTTACATGACGTCACGACATTTGTATATCCGTGTATATTGTACGCATATGCGATAATTGACTGTATTCTTAAATTCCGCCTTCTTTCTTGTTTAGGTACACTACTTCGTATTTAGATATACGAAATAAATATATTTTACGATTGCAGCTGGCCGGGCCACACATAAAAATATGTTTTACGTACTCAATATATTTTTGTACATGCACGTAAATTGGCCTAGGAGACTCATGACCAGGAGCTTTATGAGCTCGGTATGGTAAATAAAACCAATACTAGCAATATCTACACTTGGCTGCAACCCATAATGGCCCACTACAGGGCACGGGTCTCTCCTCACAACTGCGGAGGCCTGGACCGCACTCGTGGATGTAAGGCCGAAGTCAAAACGTTAGCGTTAACTGTAACTGCATCATACGCACACATAAACATACTCACACATAGGAACAACACACTCGCAGCGACGCGATGTACGCGGACATAAACAGTGCGATAGCAAACCGGAAAACCACTGTCGAAATTTCATCACCAGGAGGTATTGTGTGAGCTCTGTTATTTCAGATTCTCGTACCAATACGTGTGATTTTTGTGGATGCCGGCTACACTCATACAAGAGGCGACCACCTTAGTCCTCGAGGGTAGCAACGCGTCTGTGACCAGCTTCGAACAGGACTATTACTAACCGCTACTAACCGGACTTATAGTCCTTTCTCCCACAGTCCTTATACTAAAGAATACTGACCAACTAACATTCCTATTAACATCTCATACTGACTGGACTAACACCTCCAAAAAAAAAAGAGATTTTTCAACTGTATTGGAAATCAAAAGCGCCCAGAGCCCCGCAGTTAGTACCCGTTTTATCAGTCGACAAGACAGGCAATTTTGGGTACGGTCAGAAATTTGATGGATTGCATGGGCGTTTCCGCCCCCTGGAAGGCACCTTGTGGAGGGCACTTTGTACAGTTGATATCGTCCACCACCAATCTGACTTAGAGTAAAAATCTTCACATATAAGGAGGTTGTAGCGAATAAAAATAATAACTCTCGTCTTTAACGGGGTGGCTCAAATATAATGGCTGGCTGAAGTCAAGCCTAACCCACCTTCGGAATGCCTTTATGTTTCTATACACTGGAAACTGCTCAATGTCAAAGACAACACACCTAACTAATATATACTTTACCTAAGAATCCTCAGAGCTTTAGTTAATATAAGCCTCCGAGTCATCATCCATGTCTTAAGTCGATAACTTTTACCTCCGTTATCAGGACATCAGACTGATCATTATCGGGCAGTTCAAAAACAGTAAACATTACTTGGCCACTGGTTTTTGCCTCCACCAACCTCAACTGGAGCAGGGTGGTAGATTTTGATTCTGGCCTCTCTGGCTGCAACCCATAATGGCCCACTGCAGGGCATAGTTCTCTCCTCACAACTGAGGAGACTTGTAACGTACTCCACCACGCTGCTCCAATACGGATTGGTGGCGGGGTTAGTGGCCAACCCAAATGCCGGCAGTTTTTTAGGCCAAACGAAGGCTTCTGTCAAGGTTTAATGAGTATTATCAGACGATAACAACCCGGACCGGCGGCTTAACGTGCACGGAAGCGCTCAAGAATATTTTTCACCAGCGGTACCCATCCACTTGCCGGCCGGAATCGGTGGGCTTAACATTCTCAATCAATTACGATTGACACTCACCGTGCGACCACGAGCCTCCCTGTGGGACATAAAAAGAGGTCGCAGCTCACTAGATTTATGCAGATTGTTCTAGGGAGTAACGACTTTCATGCACTGAGTACCAAACAGTCGATCACGTTTAAAAATAGCCTCCATTATAACTTTGTCCCCCTGATTCCGCCCACTACTTAATCTATTTTGTGATGACTCTGTTGCTGTGTAAGCTTTCATTAATTAATCTAGGGAAATTGATTTGATAATAGATAATATTAGGTATAATTTACTATGACCAATTAATAAGACAGTTAAGTTAGATTTATGCACACCACCAGTCCGAACCGCACGACAAAGAAGGTCGCACTGAAAACCAGCGGCTGCGGTTTACCGTGGCTAATGCTGAGTGCGGCGCTTTTTCGACAGATATTGTACTACCAATGTACCACGTATAAAGTTCCAGGAAACTCATGTATATTGTTGCAGATTTGATTTCACCTAATACGTTCATAAATCAGACATCCGTTTGAATCGGAAAAGTACGAGGTATTATGCTTTTTTAGATTACAGTTACTTGTAGATTTATAAGAAATAAATGACTGCCAATGCTTATTTAATAATATTTTCGTTTAATTTTAAATTCAGGAATCCAAAAAAAAATCATTAAATGAGTAAAAATCGCACATAGCCCGGTCTGTTAGCCTTACAGCCTTACATACGGCGAGACGGAAAGCGGAATACCTATCGATTCTACCGGCATCGAGAAATGTAATGGAACCGGAACGTTTCAAGAAAAGAACACAACATTTTGAATCTACTCGCGTTCAGAGAGACTTCATCAATCCGTTGAAATTTAAGCTTAAACCTCATTCTGTAGAGTTCAGACGGATTAGGATCAACCACACAACTTGAAACATTTTGCCAGACCAACATAACATGATAAACTTTACTTTGTGGGGTACCGCCATAGCCTTCTCTTGTTGGGAATAGTCCATACACTAGAATACGTCGGAACATCGCTTTAATAGACTACGTTGTATATTAATCAGAGGAAAGACGTGACCCATTAGTATTAGGGCTAATCTCGTAGAATGGCCCGAATAACTAATGGTAGTGCCAATAATGTTAATGTTGTTTTATGTCCCACAGGGAGGCCTGGAGCAAAGTCCACCACGCTGCTCTGGTTGGTGGAGGCAAGGCCAGTGGCCACCATTGCTACAGACACAGCCATGAAGCTATGAGTGCTTCACTTCGCTTGGTGTGACTGTATCCTTACATGAACTAAAGATCCAGACTTACTACCACAGCCTACTAACACTTATGATAATGTCGTTGGAAGCTTTATGCCGTGCCAGGGTGCAGACTCATCCTCGAGAAAGAGTCTCCCCTGATGCGGGCACTGATCTTGCTCAATGGCTTAGTGACATTGGATCGGACAGCCGACATATCGCCCGCTTAGTGATATGCTGGCTTAACTAAAAAATGTAGACTTTTGGAAAACGCAAGAAACCATTCTATAAATTTGTCCGGTGCAAAAAGACATAAGAATGAAAGACTGATTTTGCTGTGTCAACAAAGGAGATGTATTACGTTGTTATTTCAATTTGAAATCATTGGTGACGCTAACAGAAGCCTCTGAGTATGCGAAACTCAATTCGAGCCTATGTCTTATTAGGTCTTTATATCACTAAAGGAGCGATATTCTGTCCAGCCATCGCTGAACTCCGCAGCACGGCAGGAGAGTACATTGCAAAGCTCTAAAACGAATTGGATGTATTTCTTTTATGGTTTTCTAGCTTCGTATAAATAAAATAATATTTATTTATTAAAATATAAGTGTTATTTATTAAAACATAAGTAAATATGACGACTCCGTGGCGCGCTGGTTGGTGACCCTGACTGACGAGCAGTGGGTCCAGGATTCGATCTACGGCCGGGACAGACATTTTTGTTTGACAGATAAATGTTTGTACTCGGGTTATGGATGTTAAATTGTTTAGTTTGTTGTGTATATCCGCCACGCGAAACACAGGGAATCTTAGTGTGGAGTGTGTAAGAATTTATTTAATGATTTAAAAAAAAATTTTGCTGTATTATTGTTTAATATACTGGCTATAAATACTAAGTGTAAAATTGTTTTCATTAAACAACACAATCTTGTATTATAATTATACTCTTTACAACTTACGAAATTCTAAGACTATAACATCAGTTTGGTTGATTGACACAAACTTGGAAGGTCACGTAGTCGGGATGAATATAGAATAATCGAAGACGGTCTGGTTCATGGCCACGGAGATGGAGGCAATGTACTACGGGTTATGTGCTTCCCAGACTCCGACACGATTTACGCACTTGTTATAGAAACTTCGAACAAAATGCAATGAAAACGTATGAAATTTCCCAAATAATACAAATAATTGTTAACAAGGTCACTGTCCGAATACCAACCTTAAAAGGCGCCACTGAAAATCAGTGCTCGTATGTTCGATCAATCAGTGATCGACGTTCAAGCTGTAGTTTATGCCGAGTGGTGACTTTTTTAGTAAAAAACTGCAGTAGAAGGGGATTTTGAACGGTGTACTTATCATTCAATGTTATGTTACGTTTAAGTAGGTATATTGTGGATCCTTTTGTGGTAAATAAAAATCTTCTTCTAATTATCAAATATTCAATTCAGCCTATTTGTTGTACTTAGTATGAATTCACCAATGTCTATAAGATCTACATATTATATACGACTGTAAAACATGTATAGCTTACGACACAGCGCAATGCTGTCTAGTAGGTTTAGTAGTAATTAGTAGTATTTTAGGTGAAGTGTACTATATGTATATTAAAACACAGGTTTTTTTACTTCATCCATTACATTTTTCTGTCCGTAATGCATTTGTCATAGAGTAATAATGATTTAAAAAAACACATTTATTCCCAAATAATTTAAAAAAAAGAATTAACAAATTGCATTTTATTGGCGAATTTCAAAATATAAACCCTTCCGCTGTGACCTTTCGACCTCTGAACATGACATGTGCGTCCGTACCCTTGACTCGCAGCGGGGTCTTTGCGCCGCTATAATTAGACTGATATGATAACGCCACTGCTGCTGTCCGCACCAGAAATAAAACGCTGCCGATGACTCCACTCGTACCTATTTTAGAGCTCAAAATATAGTTCATCATCAACGCTTCGCCTGCCCACTATTGAGTACGGGTATCCTCTCAGAATGTCAAGGAAATAGACTGCCCATAGTCAGAGAATAACGTCCATAGTCCACCGCGCTGAACTTCACAAACCTTTGAGAACATTTCGGAATGCTTTCAGACATGCATGTTTTCTCAATATGATACCCATCACCGTTAAAGCCAATTAAATTTTGTTACTCATAATTAACAAATCCCACAAAATATGTTGTTAAGAACTTAGATTAATTTAAAAAAGGTAGATACGTTACCTGCCAAAGGCGCGTGATCTCTAAACCTATGACCAGCGTCATAGGTTTCGTATGGTCGGTTCCGAATCATGATCTTGTTCGCACGCGATAACATAGCGGAATTCATATTCTCACTGTCCCTGTTGTTGGTTATAAAATGTGTACGATTCAAAAATTGTAATTGTATGGGTTTACTTGTATTTGCATTTAACCCATTTGTCTGTAACTCGTTTTATGAGGGTACCGTATTTACCAACTTGTTATAATCTTTGATTGTTATAAGTTCTTATTGGAATTTAAAAGGTTCAGGTAAAGCGACTGCTCCCGCGACTTGAATTGGCTGCAACCCCAAATGGCCCACTGCTGGGCACGGGTCTCTCCTCACAGTTGAGGACGCCTGGAGCATGCTCCACCACGCTAGCTTATTATTCTCAATCAATTACGATCGTCACTCGCCGCGCGACCGCGAGCGCTTCAGTTGGAACATAATGGATTTGTTTCCAATTTAGCATAAATCCTTAGAAATTGTCTGTATAGTTTATGAAGTAGTAAGAGTATATACCTACTTATGTAATTTTATGGGCCATAATAATATGTAATTTTGCCGTTCGATGTTTACAAGGGCGAAACTTGGAGGTTAGAGATAGCGTTATTACTAGGTACTGAAAGTTAGAAGGGTATTATCTGAAGTTCAAGAACACGCTTGTTATTTTCTAGTACATGGTTTTCACTGAACCGCACAGTAGATAGCTTTGTGTACCTAGTGCTGTGTTAATTAACTTTCACACTTTCTCATTTCAGTTGATGACAAAATTAACGTCTGCAAAATGAAGCCGTTGACCTTTCTTTGATTAGAAAATTATAGATTTCATCTCTAACAACATGATGGAGTTGGACAAAAGATTTAGTGTAGCGTAGTGTAGTTAAGTATCAAGTGGATAAGTCACGGCTTAATAATAATGTTTGTACCGGGGACCACCTTCGGACGTATTTAATTGGGTATTTAGATTAAGGAGGATATCAAGAATTGCTGGACTTAGTAGAAGCTCGAACATTCGAACATAAACACAACATTAAAGCTCCGTGGCAATGTTAAATTCTCAGCGGACTATGACATGGGGTTCTTCAAAAAAGGCGCAAAAAGAGCTCTCATTCAGGGCCGGCGACGCATTGGCGACTCCTCTGGTGTTGCGAGTGTCCATAGGATGGTGACCACTTACCATCAGGTAAGTAAGAAAGGATAAGTCTGCTTGTTCAATAAGCTCAAATCTATAAAAACAAAGCATCTCAAGAGGGTGGCTACGCTACGCTTGATTTTTTGTGTTAGGAGAATTAATAGCAAACGGGTATGCAATCCCACCATCCACTGCCGCCCATGAACATCTGTGACAAACTTTGAATAGGACTGTACGAGGGACTGTTAGTAAGAATATTAGATAGTTCGTTAGTAGGTATTCGTTAGTTATAGGGATGTGGTGGGTGTTAGGACTGTTAGTGTGAGTTAGTCCTGTTAGTGAATATTAGTAAACGTCCAGTTAATAATCATTAGTATCTGAACCAACTCGCATTGGAGCAGCGTGACGGAGAACGCTCCAGGCCTCCTCAGTTGTAAGGATAGACCCGTGGCCTGCATTGGGCCACAATGTGTTGCAGAAAAGTATTTAAGCTATTTGAAGCTTGTCAAAATTGTCACTATCCCTGAGGACTGAGGTATAAGGATGTGTAACCGGACTCCATACCTTTCCGACCGGAACACAATTGTTGAAAATCAATTATTCTATAATATCTACGCCTCGTGATAACCCATTAGTATAATAATTTATCTGCATTTTGAATTTTTACAAATCTCAAAGAGACCTTTAAAGTGGGTAGTTTATAAAATTCTAGACTTCGTTCGCGACGCCAGCCGCGTTAAAGTTGTTTTTCCATACATACTTTCATCCTATTTCACGTCCTCAGGAGTGGAATTTCTCAGAATTCTTTCTTAGTTGAGTTCTAGAGAAACCCTACATGCAAAATCACAAGTTTCTACACCCAGCGGTTTGTGTTGTAGGTACCTACCTATGTTAATATGTTAGTCAGCTTCTTCTTTTAATGTCGAAAAAGATTATTCAAGTATTTGAAATCAAATTTGAATTGAACTAAAATAGCATAGAAACTTTAAAACAAGGAAACAATCGCCCTGAGAAAGTACCGAGTTCCTTCTCAGACAACAATAGCTGCTATCGCGGTTTAGTGAAAGTGATAAATGTTGTAAACAAGCATTAATTATATCGGTACTCGTAGACACTCTTGTCATTGAAGAGAAAACGCCGATTGCTTGCGTTTGAGATAAATCTAATAGACTGCTAAGTGCATTCCTACGAATAATCATTTTAATTTAATTGCGAATTTTACTGTTTGGAAAACATGTGGCTTAGCATAAATTATAACGTTAGCTATGTTTCCCCGATATTGAAAATTATAATCAAGTTTTTAAGTTATAAAAAGAAACACATACAGCGTATCGAAATCGTAATGTTGTGCTAAATCAAGACAAGTTTACGACATCCATCTGACCTACGCAGAAAAGTGTTTTAGCAATTTAAAATCCAACGGGATGAAAAAGGTTTTTACCGTTACTAGGAATTATTTCATTGAATAAGGTATAAGTAATATATATCGGAATTTGGCCCCTCAAATAAAATGTAATGTAAAAAGGGTAAGACGATAAAAAAATTGTAGGTATTTTAGGCTTTCTGTAGAAAACTTTGGTTGACATATTTTTTTTTATATTTCGAAAAAAACTGCGGAGGATGCTTAACATAACGGCCCTATTAGTCTACTGCATCAAGGTTTAAAAACACATGGTTGGACTGCTCAAGAATAACACGTGAAAATAACAATTTCGTGTAAAGTCGCGTGGGCCCATTGGCGAGCGATGTCTAGCCAAGTAATTTTATTTTGTTTCAATTTTATTTCTATGAAACTCTCCAATGGAGCATGAGTTAGTAGGTTAAAAATAAAATGTCTCCTCTAAGCATTAAGAGGTTGTTCACCCAATATTTGGGCATCGCCCTCTTCCCTGCACAGTCTGCTATCTGAGGGCAATCTGGCGTTTTCCTCTTTATGGATTTTGATATAATAGAAGGAATGATGCTAGCATGCACCACCTGCGAGAGTCATTAACTGGTCATTCCAAGTATGAAACGTAATGTAATGTAATGTATGTTCAGGCTATCTCCAAGTTAGTATTATATTTAATAATCAGGATCTTGTTAATAAAATTCTATTAGTCCAGTCTCATAGCCTGTATATCGAAGATACGAATCGCTTAAGAGAAAGCCGAATCAACATCATTAGTCCATCACTGTCCGACTATTGGCAAGAGGTCTTATGACAAAAGGAGAAGTGACCATAATCCATTCTGTGTGTCAATCAATCATCCACCAAAACAATCAGGGAATCATGGATATCTCTCCGTGACGGGGCTACGGGAGATTATGTCGGACTTCTACCGACTAAAACCTCACGGTGTCCTTCTCTGCGCCCATTCTGTCGGGGTCACGGGTACGCTTTCGCCTTTATCGCCAGGGAATCACCCTAGCGTTAGTCAACGCACATAATTGCTGGCTTTGCTAAGCCTTGATGGAACCTAAGTCTGCCTGGAAATAATGTCTATCATGTTTACTTATATTCTTGCATTACAGTTGACCAACTTAGTACTTAGCACTCATACAAATAAGAAATCATAACTTATCAGTAAGTACTCTCCGAAGAATAAACTATAAAGAATAAAGTATTTTGCAGTTGTGGTCTAAATGTTTCCCGGCAGCATTGGGTGGTTGCAATAGCAATTCTCCACTCGATCGAGTACAGGCTCTACCACTACTTAATGTCAAGCAGGGTTATCTATTAGCCCTAATAAGATTATCTACTTCTGGTACGGGATGTCAGGAACATTCAGGAATTGGGCACTGCAAATACGAATAAAAACGCTCACATACGGGTGCATAAAATTCCATATTGCGTGTGGAGGATTCATAACATATCACAGATGATCAAGACTCCGGAACAAAATGTTGCCTACCGAACAAATTTCTGCTCCGGTCGGGAATTTAACCTGAGACCCACAGCTCATCAGTCACGGTCACTGCGCTCGCGCCAGAACGTCCTAATGGACTGTTTTAATTAGATACCACCAAACATCTGAAGTGTCTTCGAAAGGCCGCGTCGACGACAACGGGGCGGCAGCGGCGTGACGAGCGGTACACGAAAGGCGAGTTACAATCGATAGTTGTCATAGTTCTAAGCAGTCGTAGTGTTGTATTTCATTTTATCGACCAAGCTTGCGATACGTTAAAGTATTTGAATAATATTATCTGTACTATTCTTGAAAGCTGGCTACAAGCAGACCGGCCGCCTGATGGGAAGTGGTCACCGTCACCTATGGACACTAGCAACACCAGAGGAGGCGATTATGGACACTAGCAACACCAGAGGAGTCGACAATGGCCCTGAAGGAGAGCTCTTTTTGTGTCTTTTTGAAGAACCCCATGTCATAGTCCACTGAGAAACATGAAGTTTATATCAGTAATCGAGTATTGCGCGCCTTTATTCACGTCACTATGCAGCTGTAATTTCGAGCGATATTCCCGACGCTCTGAAAACCACTCAATTTTTGTCGCTCTATCCACCGACCCGCTCTCGCCCCGCCCATCACTTTTCTCAAAAACGCGGCTTGAGAGATCCTGCGACACGAGACATACCACCTGTCGCGTCACAGTGTGATTAACTAAACTGAGAACAAGGAGCGGTAACTTTAGACATTTTCTTTTGACGTGTCACATTGTCTCCGCTTGAGCTTGAGCTTCCGCCATGATAAAATGCTCACTATTAATCCTTGAGCGGCTGCACTACACTACTGACTACTTTGGTCTATTTCAGACGAGGGAACATACTTCGTTCTCGTTTATTAATATTATCTTACGCTTAACTCTATAATTCTACATCTCTCGGCGGAGGAAAATATTTTTACTTTACCTTGTTTGTATTTTTAGTATTGTATTTTCACTGTGCCATATCCGGTATAAAAATCTGAATGCTGTAATAATATAGGCTGAATATACAATACAAACATTCTTTGTTGTGCACCAAAAAAGAGAGATACAGTAAAAATAACAAAGTAGAATTTATTCTAAATCTCTTCCAAAAAACCTTTTATGAAAAACCACCCATATAAAGACAAGACAAACGTGTATAATTGTTGTGGACAAATCTCATCGTACCGTAAGAATAATACACTATACAATTGATCGATTGTTAACAAGCGTCTTAGCGCGTCCGTAGCTCGGCCTACACATCTCAAACAATAACCTTTGCGCTATATTATACACGTTTTTGATATGTGTCTCGATAATGCGTCTTATCCGACACAGCCTTGCATAATAATGTGCGCTTACGAGTTCATTCGTAAAGGGGACTACACATGCTCTATCGCAGGAAGGGACGACTATCGCATGTTATCTAAATTTTCTATTGAATTTTTCTAAAATTATGTTCGAGAATACCCTTTATGCTATTTATTATTTTATCAAATTAGAGAAATTAGGCTTTGTAACTTACGTTGTGTTGACGTAGCGACAGCTTAATGAGTGTCGATAATACTACCTATTATTTTGATCCCTGGTTAAATTATCACTGTCGCTTGTTCGAATCTCACTACATATTACTCCATAACTATATAGCTATCAACCACTATTTGAATAATTACTTTTGGCTACAATTTTTAAGAATATCAGAAACAGATGTTACTTTTAATAAGCTGTAAGTGTATGTTTGACCTACATTTACAAGCATTGGCGTCTGTACAATTAAAATAGAATCTGTCCAGGCATTTCAAACAATCGTGAAGCTACTACTCATATTTTACACTCACATTATTCTACAATACGGTCTGCCACTCGCAAGTCTCACCTGTTATACACAATCATACGCGCTCATCTAATTTGTAACGTTGTTTTCTTAAACTGCATAAGAATACTATGAAATAGACGCAAGCGCAGCACACAGGCGCATTACACGTGCACGCTCACACACGCAGAGATAAGAGCGCGGTCACTCACCCCGCTGGAGAAATGGCGCTCGAAATTGCTTTAAGAAAACAATCGCTGATGGTGCATTCAAAAGATTACCGAAAAGGGTCAATCCAAAAATTACGCAACATTTTCGGTAGTCTTTTATTTATATTTTGTTTGTTTTGTATTATAACAATGGGTTCACTTAATGCCTTATGGCATTCTCTAACGGTCAACCCTTGGCGATGATGAAAACATTTGAGAATCTAATGAGCAATAAAAAAGATTATTTTTTTACTAATCAAGTGAAGGCATGATCTGTGCAAGCCCATAAGATAATTCCTCTTTAACAAATCAATTTTGAATTTCGTATGCTAGGTTAACTTATTCGTGAATTTAAATTTCTGCTTGTCTCATAACTGAATCAGCTCTAGGCAAGTTGATTTAACAGTTCAGATTGATTATATTTGGGCCAAAACATCATCAAATGGCCAACGAGTAACATACTAATGATGCAATTTGCAAGTAACTGATTTATCTATTGTTATTATTAAATGTTAGTGATAGTCTGGTTAGTAATGTTTAGTAATAGTCCTTTTCGAAGCTGGCCACAGATGCGTTGCTACCCTTGAGGACTAAGATGATCTCCTCTTGAAGGTGTAAGTGTAGCCGGCATTCACACCTCTCCAACCAAAACACGGATGTTGAGAAACATTAATTTCACGGCAGAAATGGGTGTGGCCGTGGTACCACCCCGGGCAAACCGTATACAGGTTCTACCCCCTGGAACTTCACATCAGGACCACAAAGGTCGCCTCACAAGTCTCCTGATATAGATAAATATTCCAATAGCTATTACGGCTAATACGAGAGTACTAATACATGAATCCATGGAGTTATAAGCATCCAATAGGCGATCAGCAACGCGTCTTCTAAACAATGGCGGCGGGTTATTGTTTAGAATATAACGGCCTGGCGGAACGGGCTGTGATCTTGAATGGAGTGAAAGTGGCTTCGGATACTTCCTGACACGTGGAAAGTGAATGCTAGTGAGCTGCCCTGCCAGCCAGTACGGAGATAGCAATATCGCGTTCAGTGGAAATGCAAGAAAGTAAGGTCGTCGCACTCACCGCCAAGTGCTTTGGAGATCGCTTATTGGACACTTTAAGGGACACCGCGGTAAATTAGCTCTACAACTTTATTCAAATTGCACGACAAGCTTTGGTACTGGCTCTCAATTCTATGTAGGTACATTTAGGTGGTACGAGTAACTTCAATAAATATTGAATTGTACTGATCAACCGTACTGAACAAAATCGTACTAATATTATAATTTTTAAATTGATTTGTTTTATAATTTTTCGTTAATTTTATTGTTTATTTTAATAATGTAATTGTAAGTTGGTATGTTGAATAGTTGAATTTAAATATATGTTACTTTATATGTAAATTAACTAAGACCAGGAAAGATGAAACCGGGGGAATATGTTATAGTGTAATAATTTTTTATAAAAATATTATATATGTGACAATTAGTTTGTTTGTTTGATACGCCTTCACGTGTAAACCATACAATCGATCTTCATAGAATTTAGTAGAGAGATAGTTGAGTCACGGAAACGGTCAGAGGATACTTTTAAACCCGAATATTGATCATTTTATTGATATAATGTCACAGGACGCAAGTTAAAGTAAATAACAGCATTTTAATTGATATACCTACGAGTATCAAAGCAGTAAAAATAATCTGCAGAAATAGTTTTTACACCCTAATTAATAAGATACCTATTACAAAGTAAATCAAAGTTTTTAATTTAACACACTAACTCGTGGGTCCTGGATAGAGTAGTTGACGTTTCTATTCATAATGTATTAATCAAAAAATAATATTTATCATCATAAGTGTTCTTTACTGGCCATGATCACGACCACCATAATTCTTGATTAAGTCAATGAATCTACTGGTACCTACTGGTATAATTACAGTATATAAATTCTTTTCAACTGCATAAATTGACAGCGACGATACTATGAACCCGTAGATACGAAAGGTCAAGCGATATAAAAATGGGGCCCGACCAAATAAATACGTTTATTCGTATAGGCTGTTTGAATAAAATTTGATTTGAAATTCATATCAACAAAGGATTTTTAAATTTAAAATCCGCGAGAATTACTGTAATGTGTGTAATTCCATCTGATTTGAAATTCATAAATTCATGTATTTTTCATTTGGCAGTAAGTGCGTGCACTTATCCAACTTATTATTAAGTGTTGCTTCTATACAGTAAAAATCATTTTGGCACATAAGGCACTAGTACCTACAAGTCCTACAACACTTCGGAAATGAAACGCCAGAGGCTGAAATATCGTGACTTCTAAGCATTTGCACGTAGCGACTTCATTGACAAGCGGTGTTTACGCGACTATCTGTCGGTGGTTCGATCGATTTTGCATTTCGCAGCATCGGCTGCCGGCTAGGTGATTGATGGTTTCCGGATCAATGTATGGGGCTTAATTATTGAGATGGATTCGGCGGTGCGTATGAATGAGGTGAGGAAATTATTCCGTGATGGATGGAAGGGCGTTCACCCCGGGGTGCGGGTCGAGGACCGGCCGAGTTTCGCCAGCTGATCGCGCGTCATCGCTCGACGCGCCGCTTTAGGCTGCATGACTAACAAATAGTTTGGGTACGGTACGACTGTGTCGGATACCGTTATTTATTAATTTATGCGCGATTTAAGAGCTCTCGTTCGCAGATTCTAACATATTCAACGATTGTAAAAGTCTAGGTAAACGTTTGAAAAATGTACTTCACTTACTATATTGACAATAAAATTAAGGATATTTTAGAAATATTTTAATTTTCGTATACCTAGTTTTTAGGAGAATAATGGCGAAAACGATTCTAAATTTTTCACAATATCGTTGAAAATGTTAGAACGCTCTTTAACCTCGAACATGATTTTCATCAGCGATAAGATTTCCTATTCATTTTTAAGCAAGATTGGTATTTTTGTTCAGGGTATCGTTTGAAAGACCTTAATATTTTAATATCATTAGAGACATATAGGTATACACCTAATGACATCCGTTTTTAGAGTTCCGAATCTGAAGTACTATTTTGTTGAATCAATGACAACTAATGACGTCCATCCGAATTCCTTGTACGTCCTTCAGTTTGTTTCCTCTCCTCACTCTCCTACACATAGCGAATAAACTATCAACTGGAAATTTACATAATGTCATGTATAACAAATTAACCATTGATAGTTCATACTCAATGTTGATACCAAAGAGATTTACGGTCTCTTTTAAAAGAATTTAGTTGATACAAAAACAAAAATGGTATGGTTAACATTGTATTTGAAAAAGGGCACCATACGAGAAAAATCTCCATTTCTTTATTCGGCTCATGCTGAGTTACCGTTACAGAATCCTTTTATTACCAAAGCACTAATATTGTACCTTTTAATATTACGGTTTCAGGACGCCATTTAAGTCGTTGTTAGCCCGGGTCAGTAAAAATATTCTGGTTGTTTAGGTAGGTATGCATTGTATTCCTAAACACAAAATTTTAAAAATAATCAAAAACAGAAGTACAGAATAGGTAGGTATACAGTTTTGTATTTTAAAATTGTTCAAACGTATCTTTTAATAATAAAACCTATCAATCACTCTCCGTTCAAGCAGTGTATTCCCAGAGCTGAATGCACAGAGTACATTGTATATACGGGGTTGAATGTCAGAGATTAGTTCCCAATTTTCCCGCGAGCGCTCCTTTGCCCACCATTACATACTTCATCGTACATCATACGTCATACTTGAACTCAAGTACTATCAAAACTTACTTTTAATAAAGTATACATTATATAACTACTTATTTATAAATAATCAGGTATGAATGGGTATGACCCATGGGGCCATGGATATGACAATAGCTAAATAATTTGTTCGTTTTAACCAGTGATTCTACTCACCAACAGATGTCAGCACCGCCATTCTGACAACTGTTTAGATTATTTCGTGAATAATAATATTGATTAATCTCATTGAACGTTAAAATTAGATAGCTCGGAATGGTTCGCGTAAATAAATATACACACTGCCGCAGGTGCGTCGCCCTTTCTTTTCTAAACATGGATGACACCCTGCCGTGTGTCTAGATACGAATACATTTTCTGGTATAAACCGAATGCAACCCTTTGCCACACATTGAAATAGAGAAAACTAAACATGTATGTCCCTATAGTTTTTTATAAACATCAAAGTTGTCATGGGAAAATGTTGACAGCATTTTATAATATTTTATCTAACTTTTTTTTCAAAATTGCTTTTTTTTAATTTAAACGACTGTTTTAGTGAGTTTATTAGATTTTCTCTTTATCTTGTTATAATTACGGAAGGGCGATGGTTCAAGACAAGCATGGACCGGAGACGAGCTACGAAGATCGCGCGCATCACCGCCTGCAGGTGGTGTACGCGCGCCAGACGCGCGAGCGACAGGTCTTCATGCAGGAGTTGAAAGAGATCCGCAGACTGAGAGACCGGCGTGTCATGAGGACAATCAACACCTTAATCGGCCCTAAGTGGTTCCAAGCTCTCAGCGAGCCTCAAAGAACCGCTCTTAGCGCGCTAGAATTCTCAATATACCAGGATATTCTAGAAGGTCGTCCGATACGCACGGCTGGCGTCATGCGACAACTGGGCATATTCCCTCGCCCCAATCACCTGGACCTAATGAACTGCGTTTACCTGGGCCGTAAGGATCCCAAGGAGATGATAGCTCAATTATTTCATATGACGTACGGTCATACTATCGATGGAAAACGACTGTCGTACTGCCACAATGCGAGACTCATGTTATCCGCTATTCTTTACTTGGGCCTCGATAATCTTCTAGAATCACTCCGAGAAAGATTTCGTGCCGAGCCAAAGGCCACGACACGTAAGCCTAAAGCTAAGCCTAAAGTAAAACCTCCATTGAAATCGCCTTACCTCCAGAAAATGGTTGCATGCTTGTATAAGCGTCCCAAGCCAAAACCCGGTCGCCCGCCTCCTCTTCCAAATTTGGATGACTTGAACGAGCCGTACGAAGAGGAGCCTCCTATTCCAAAGCCTCCGCCCCCGCCGCCGCCACCGCCACCTCCAAAAAAACGACTAGCTCGAGGATACTGCGACAAATTGGCTGGAATCATCCGTATCGAACCACACTCTTCCGTCACTGCCCTCACGGTGAAGACTACCGCGCGCTCGCTGCAGCGACACAAAGGCAGAGGGTCGAAAATGTGCGTCACCGAAGTGAAAAAGACTTACGGCATAAGCATGTCGAAAACAAAGAAAAGTAGCCGACGAAGAAAGCTCCAGGCGCCCAATACGGGGATGTGGAATGCGCAATACATGATCACGGGCGTGTATCGCATTCACGGAAAATCGGTTTTCGTGCTCGGCAACGTTTCGATACTGCCGCCACTTGGCGACGTCATCCACGGCGGGTATAAGTATATGGGTGGTGAATGCATAAACATACACTGCGGTTTCCGCGGACGACCGCCGCCTTCGAAACCCGACCCCTGCGATTGCATTAAGACATGGCACGATTCTATATTCGAATACGTAAGAAGAACCAAGTGTTACTGCGGTCACTACTATGATTACGGCAACGAAGGGGCCTTTCTGCCAGAGGAGCTGCCGTTCTTCCAAAAGCCCACAAAAAACAGGCCGTATCAATTCAATTATCAAACCATATATAACTTGGATCCTAAGCAGCTGCACGTGGAGAAAGAGTTTAAAAGAATTTGGGACACGGATAGTGTGCTCCACGAAGACGACGGAACCACAGTGGAGAAGAAAGATAAGAAGAAGAAGAAAACGAAGAGGTCGTCCACCACTTGCTTGGGACAAAATCCGAAGCCGGAGGACTACCTCAAGTGTGCTTTGAGGCTGATGAGACGCAGCAATGTCGCAGCGAGATTGCCGGACATCCACTTAGTGGCCGACCTCAAGGAGTGGATGCGAAATCGAATTTACGGTCCGTATACTCGCTACCAAAAGGCGAAGATGTTACAGAAAAGCACTTGCTTATGGCAGACGTTCTTAACGCTAGAGGGTAAAGGATACGGTCACGTGTCGCCGCCGCGCGACTCCAAGTACGCGGGCCACACCACATGGGTTCACAAGCAAGACCTCAACGACAAGTTTAGGAAGTTCACTCACAAGTATCGATTGGATCTGTTCAGATCTATCGCCAAAGTAAACAATATGATGTGGCCCACCATGTGCCAAGCTCAGTGTCCCGATAAGAAGTTTCGGGAAATATATTTCTCGTATCTGTTCGGACGTGTAGAGGACCTGATGTTGATGCATCCGTACAGTGCGGGAGAGTCGGCGGAAAGAAAATTTGTCCTCGCAAGCAAGCGATACTGCTGCCCGCCGGCTGGCATCGAGAATTTGGAGTGAATGAAAAAACTGTGAAGAATTTAATATTTCTGTTGCAACTGTTCTTATTTTTGTTGTTGAACTGTTCAACATTTTTCATTTTATATTAAAATTGTAATTTTAATTAACTGTAGTTTATTTATTTTGACTTAATCAATTTCACTAGCAATCCTCTTAAAATGTTTGCTAATGGTCAGTTTATGAGTTAATGTTCCAGGAATTCCAATGATCAGAAAAACATTACTTTAGTATTGTGGGTTAAAAATAAAAATGCATATGTACATAATCCATAATTTAATGTCATAAGTATATCGTAATAATATACCTAATCTAGTATTTTACATGAAGTCATAACTTACAATTACAATGTTTTCAGTAACAACTAAGTTGTTGTATGCGCTTCATTTAATAATATTACATTCAAATATAATAATTTCAATATTGAATTTCATTTGTCCAACAATAATTCAAAAGCAAATCGGATGATAATAATTTCATTTGTAATGCATTCATTATGACATTATCGAATTGTTTTATCATTAATCGTATATAATACTCAGGGGTATTAAAAATAATTTCTTTCTTACATTCGTACCATCCTCTACAAAATATCGTACTCACTACATTATCATACAAGTCTTATATTATTATCATTATTATAAAAAATCTATAACATTTTAAATTACGGCTAGACCTACTGCAGTAGGTATCTACCATTAGGACTCTAGTCTAAGGGATATTCAATCGTCTTTGGTATAATTGTTAAAGAAAACAAACAAACACTGTCGACACTTGATGCGAAAACTTAAACCAGATTAATGAAGACAATACTGATACAGAACAAAAGTTAATGTCATTTAAAGCATATCTTTACATTACATAACTAAACAAACATTAACAACATCCAGACACGAGTACATGGCATAGTAAATAGTTGTGATTCAAAATAAATTTACATTAATTTTAATACATTTACATTAAAGAGAATAAAAGTAGCTTCATCCTTACATTGCAAAATTGAAATGCATGTCTGTATTATAATTAAATTATCCAATTTTATAGAACACAAACAGTGCTAATTTAATAATAAAATTTGTGCAAATTAATTGTAACATTCAATTTAATTGAAAATTATGAAAATTGAGATACAAAAATGTTTTAATAAGCAAGTGCGTTAGTCGGAGTTAATATCTTGATTCCTCCATCTGCTAAACAAGGCGGTGCCATGCCCGCAGATTGCATTCATTTAAATCGAAATTCAATTTTCTATCTCTGGAAACAATAGAAATACAATGAATAATCTTAGTTAAAATTGATATCTAATTATAAGAAATCTGTTATTGTTACGTACGTAACACGTACCTAATAATTGTACATTTTATTGAAATGTGTATGCAACAAAATGTTGGTAAGTATAGTAAAATGAGGACTAAATCTGAGTACAAGTAAACTGAATACTTATATTGTCATCGATCGGAGAAGGTACATATTTAAAAAACCTTTTCATAGTCTTACGCAAGCCAGATTTTTTCTTAGATTCTATAAATGAGAAGCGCGTTATAATGTCTGGTTAAATCACTGATGTAGGGGTTTATTGATTTTAAAATGTTCTTTTATATTGTAACAATGAGATTACTGATGATGGCAGTACTGCACATGAAGCAATAAGCAGAAGATTCGGAATGAACGTTTCATTATCTATGGTTAGTAAAATTAAACCAAGTAATACAATACATAATTATGGTATGATGAGACAGACCGCGCGCACAGTACCTCCTTCTAACAATTTGTTTGAAAAACTACTTATGAAAATGCGATAGTCTGAGCAAGAATTCAAATTTAAACAATTTTAAGTACCTGTTGTAAAAAATAAGGTTCGAATTGGGTAACATGAGTGTAAATCTTATCGGGATTTTATTTTCAAAGTTTAAGGTGCCCAAAGTGACTGTATATACAATTTCGATTTCTACACAAGGATAGACATATTGGCCAATCAAAATTCCAACGGAAACATGCGCTCTCATATCTAGTTTTGAAATCAAAACTGAAATAGGCGCTGTTTATAAAGGGTATCCTTATTAACTCACTTTTAAATTTAGATTGGGATAGATGCTTAAACTTCATCCGCATTATTACTAGAAGACTGAGGCGGCAGAAAATACGATTCGACCGCGGACTACCGGAGAAACCCATTTCTACCGTAATATTTGGTTTGCATTTTGACAGGTACCTATTTATTCTAGATCGATAAAAGTTGTTTTGGAACTGTTAATGAGTGTTGTTGTTACAAGTGTATTTTAAATTCTGTAAATTATTCCCTTTTTTTTCAGTTTTGAGATTCAAATTAAACAAGATTATGTCAATAGAAGTCTTTCACACTATATATACTCCAGAGATAATCAGCTATATTTGCTAATATTTTTAAAGTTCAGAAGATAAATATTTTCTAGTGACCAGTGTATGCATGGAAATTATCTAGAAATTAGTAATAGGTTTATTCTCTATACTTCTTGGTGGGGGTGTTGCGAGTGGGGGAAAAACGAGCGGAGTTGGTACTTATAGCCGCGTGTTGACATCAAATAATTGCTATAATATGTTTTGAACAAGAATGGTCTTACATAAAAAGTTTTGTGGTTGAAACATGTGGGTCTCTTACCCTTCAGGTACGGAGTCTTAAAAAGACGCTTCTATTTAGTCGCGTTAGTACATTGGAGATTTGAAACAACTACTATATCAGTAGTTCTTGGTAGAAGAACTGCGAGTGGGGGAGAGGGGGAGTTGTGCGCGGGGTGGGGGTACGACCGCACGAGCGTTATAGACGCGCGCTGCTGCCGGTGTTCCAGCGCGGACAACAGGCGCGTGCTGGCCTTAACAGGGAAATACATTCTAATGTACAGTTCAGACATTTTTTTTAGACTGAAACGAATCTACCCATTATATACGGATCCATTGTGGACAATACTCAGACTTTGTTTATTAAATCTGCATCTTCTGGTGGGAGTATTGGCATCTACGGTATATCGTTATGTTCAGCTCACGTACATGGAATTTTGAATGTGAAATGTATCAATAGGGTTCCCCTCTTACCCTTTGTATACAGAGCTCTAAACAGGCGCTTTTAATTGGACAATACTCAGACTTCGTTCACTAAATCTGCAGCTCCTGGTGGGAGTGTTGCGAGTGGGGGGAGTTGTGCGCGGGGTGGGGGGCGTGCGGCGGGGCGTGCGGCGCGTGCGGCGGCGCGGGCGCGCGCTGCTGCAGGTGTACCAGGGCGGACAGCAGGCGCGTGTTGGCCTCGTCGAGCGCGGCGATGCGGTGCTCCTGCGCCTCGATGACGCGCTGCTTGTGTGAGAGCGCCGCCGCCATCTTGCGCTGCTCGCGACGCAGCTCCTCTTCTACGCAGATTAACCTGGGGAAGATTGGTTCTTAGTAACGATAGGTGTTCTTTTCACACTGGTCTACATTAATCACCACTGGAGTGGTGAGATAGGGTACGCCGATACAGGACTTCAGTGCTGAGGAGACCCTATGGCAGATGTGGTTGGTTGCAGACTTGTACATGGCACGTTGCTCATAGGAGCAATAGAAGGATCTCGTATAGACGAGTCCCAAGTTGGCTATCTCATACGCTGGTAGACTAGCAACGAACCGAAAAGTTACTTTACCTGGATATGATGGCCTTCATCTTGGCGTCGTTGTGGTCTTGCCCCGAGTCCGTGGGCCCCAGGCGGCCGCGGAGCAGCTCCACTGAGCACTTTAGCCTCTCTATTTCACGTTCATACTGTAAAAAGAAAACGTTTCCCATTACATAAAATCTCAATAAAACAACATCGAGTGTTAGAGTGTTAGCAAAATCGATAAAAACCGAATGACGTCTGTTTCAACTGTTTCAGAAAGTTACCAAACATTTTGGAAAGAAATCGTAACTAACTGCAAAGCTGGCACTATATGGGCGATACATGTGACGTAACTATAGGTAAACTATAACTGCGTAATTAAAGGCAAGATGACCACAAGCCACTGAACACACACTCGGCAGTCACGTTTGGGTTACGTAAAACCAAAAAAAAGTGTACCTGTTCAATGGTCCTGTGATGTTTGGAGACGCGCCGCCGGCCCGTCGTGCTATACAGCGTGTCCTCCACCTCGTCTGAACTGTCTGTCAGCTCCCTCGCAGACTCCAGGCTCAGCCGCCTTTGCAGTTTGTCCCTCCCTCCCGCCTCTCTCCCGACCTGTTCCCTCCCACCCGGCGCACGCTCGCTCGCCTCGCTCGACTGAGACTCGCGCCCGAACACCCGCGACGGAGACTCGCGCCTATAATACTCCTGGTGTCTCTCCAAATCCTCGTTCAACCGGCTACTCGACATCTTCGCCCCAGAATAAGTCCTGTCCAAGGGATAGTTCGTCTCCGGTATGGAGCTCTCGGTCATCGTGAACTTCTCCGGCGAGTTCTTCGAGCTCTCCATGTTGTACAGCGCTTTTTGACTGCGCGATATCTGCAGCCGGTACATTTCCTTGTTCACCTCTTCAACGTTGGAGTCGGACCTGCTCATTGGGTAATTGGAGTCCGATGAGATGTGGTGCGGCTTGCTCTCGTACAGAGATTCGCCGCGTTGTCCGAAGTGTTTTAAATTGAGCTGGTTCTGATTGGTCGAGTAAGAGAGCATGGGGTTCGTTCGGGGCATTCGCGTCTTGCTGCTCTTACGGAGGCTGGGGGAGTTGCTCGATGACTCGTCATCTCTGATCCTGGGGGAGTGGCTGTGGTTACTTTTCTGATACACGTCTTCGTAGTTACAATTGTCTCGAGCGATTTTTCGGTGGGTGCTGTTGCGGTTCTGCTGGTCGTAATTTCTGCTGTCGTCGTTGAAGTTAGTGGACCCTTCTTCGGAGTTGGTTTCTACGTTGTCCGTACTCAGGCCCTCCTCGTCGATGGACGAACTGGACGAGCCGCAAGGGCAGCGCTTCGAATTCCTGTTTTCGTTGTTCTTCGGCTGCGCCTGCCGGTTGTCCTCCATGTTGTAAACGGGATTCGTGAACACCAAAGGCGCTATCTTTGTGTTGTTAGCGTTCGTATTGTTTTGTACATTGTCGGCCGTGGTGAAGTTCTGGATTCCGTATTTTTGGATGTCGTATTCAATTTTCTGTTGCACTGGGCTCTTTGGGTAGAACTTCTCATTTTTGCTGTCGTAGTACATTTTCTCTCTCTGTTTTTGGTAGTTCAACTGCGAGTACCTGCTCATGGGCTGGCCTCCATTCTCGTACGGTTGATGGTGATGTGTCGTGTTCTCGATGGGGCTAGAGCTTTGGCTGTAGGTTGCGATGCTTTGGTAGCCCGAGCTCGCGACGTTCGATAGACCGCTTATGGAGACGTTGGAACCATTGTTGGTGTAGTTAGTTTTGTTCCCGTTGACAATGCTATTGTTGTTGGACTTGGATTGCGCGATGTTTTTCTTGTTCATGACGAGTTTGTCGTCCACTATGTCGGAATCGTCGGCATACTTCAATAAGTCCGATAGCTCCTCTAGCGTGGCGGTTTCCTTCATAATATTTTGCATGTCATTCGCGCAATAGTTGTGGTTGATGCTGTCGCTGCTCGGCGACCGCTCTGTGGTGTAGTTGGCGTTGTTGTGGAAGTGCGACTGCTGCTGGTTGAAGCTGTTCGGCTTGTATCGCTCCTGGAACCTCCTTTCAAGACTTTCATTCAAGCCGTTGCTGATGCCCTTCGGATACTGGTCGGAGCCGAAGCCGATTTGTACGACCTTGAGGTTGACACAGTGCTCTTGGTTGTTGTACTGCGAACTGTATCTGTCCGGGTTGACGTTTTGAATGACCGGACTTGACCCGTATCCATTCCTCGGCAGAGTCGCTGAGCGTGCATTGAAGCTGGGTGATTTTGATACCGAGACGTAAGACCCTTTGAACTTTGATTCGTCCGCATTCGATTTTGACGGGCTGACGTTGAACTGGACGCCGTTCTTGTTCATGATGGGCGAGCTGTGAGCAAAGTTGCCGTTGAGCGGGCCGTTCGTTGGGACTTCGCTGTCGTTTTGCCTCGTCGGTGTGGTGCATGTGGGGTCGTTGAACCTGCGATATAGTTGTTTAATAAATATTAGGGAAAATATACGCTTTTGATATGGTGCCTTAATAGCCACGCAGTTTGCATCAAACGGGATTTGCTAAGTTAAACAATAATGGGCGCGGTCGAAACGAATGTCAGAATCGTCTTTAATCGTCTGTTAGCAGTGAGTCCCAGTAGCTATTGTCAGATACCTATTGACTACTATCGTTTAGACACTAGCTAGAAAGAGTGTCGGTTAGTACACCAATGCTCACTGAACCGTGGCGAAATACACTTAAGTTCTTCTCAGTTATAAGGACACTCGTCTCCTGCTACCTTGCAGTAGGCCTGTAAAAGTGTCGCCAAAATATTTGGCATAATGACTTTAAGCGCTTATATTATATTTCGAGGGGGATATGATAAAAATACTAACCTGAAGATATTATCCGTAATCTTTGGTGCCGGTCCATCGTCATCGCTGGCTAATCTCTTGCTTAGTTCATCTAGTATGTCAGACAACGGGTCTAATTCCTAAAAATAAGATTGAAATTATAATTGCTTCATGACTAATTCAATAGGACAAGGTACGATTATTTATCCGTGTCACATATTCGCGCATTCGCTTATTAAATTCATACGTAAAGAATTCCCTACCAACCGGCTTACCGCGGACAGTTTAAGCATGCTATCTGCCAGGAGAGCATGGTATGAGGCCAGCTGCTTGCCCAGGTTCACGTGCGGCGCCTTTTCATGGTCGGTTCAGCTAAACCTCATCCGCAAACATTCACTATGATATTTACCCATTTATTCAATCATTGACTCATTATACACTCATTCACGTAGTTATTAATTCAATCATTTTGTCATTCGTTGATAAGTTGGGAAAGCCTTACGAATTTATTCAATCATTAACTCATTACACACTCATTCACGCAGTTATACATCCAATTATTTTGTCATTCGTTGTTAAGTTAGGAAAGCCTTACCTGCATCCTTCCCGCGGGCAGTTTGGGCAGGCTATCAACCAGGAGAGCATGGAGCGTGGCCAGTTGCTTGCCCAGATCGACGTGAGGCGCCCACTCCGGGTCGGGATCTACGGCCTCCCGGGATCCCTCCGAGCCGCCAGTGGAGCCCTGCGAGGCGGCCGAGTTGCGCTTGCTACCGTCCTGCTGCTGCGACTGTTGCTGCTGTTGCTGTTGTTGATGCTGTTGTTGATGCTGTTGTTGATGTTCGGGTCGCGTCTAAACGTTTAAAACGAAGTTTGGGTATAAATAAAAGTAATTGATTTAGCATAGCCCTAGTAACTCTAACACGCTAGATATTTTATCAAAAGATCTGATAACCACGCTATTATCAAACCTAATTACAGACATCATTTGGCATTACTATAATTCACTTATATACTACTATATAATAACTTAGTTACACATACGTTCAACGTACACTGTTGTCGAGCCAGGGTTATTGACAGGGTTATATGGGATATCAGCTCAAGTGTCTCTAACGGTTAGTAGACATTTTGTACCGGGTTTTGGCGCACCTCCGTACATTCTCGTCTCGAGTTTATAAAGGACTAATATTTAAGATAATGCCAACACAAGTACGAGTATATCTTAATAAATTTGATCGCTTGCGATGGCGACCGCAGCGAGATTGCAAAAGGTTGTCTAAAAATACATAGCAACTCTTACCGAGATAGATCTAAGGAAGGCCTTCATGTTGGGGGCCTCCTGCTCGAGGAAGTCGTTGAGAAACTCCATAAAGGCCTCCTTGCCCTGGAAGCGCGTGAAGTTGGCGAGCGTCTGCAGCGTCTTCGCCACCAGCGTTAGGTTGCGCGCCGCCCGCTCGTTCGGGTATTCTAGAAGGATAAAAGGGACCTTATTGCGTTTGCACAAAGTTTAATTTACATAGTGAATAAATACAAGTTCATATTTGACTACATAAGTATCTTAGAAGGCGGTAGAGTTGTGCTGATAGCTTTATCTACTCAAGATCAACTGTAGAGCTAGAGTATTCAAATAAAAGATCGGGGTCACGCTCTTTTGCTCTGTAGTACAACGTCACTTGTTTAACTCAAAGGCATTGAAGTAACGAGTGCTAATAAAGGCTAATAAAAAGAATAGACATCACCAACTTTACTAAAAAAAAACATTCTTACCGTGAGTAATTCCAAAAAGACTAGGAGAGAGAATAGCGGGGCAAAGGAATCGAAGGAATATTGACGCACTGATCAAGTTGTCCGAGATGTCTTCCCGGCCCATGGATGTTAATCTGAAAAGGAAAAAAGATTAGTAATTCATAAATCTTCAATTCAAGTGTTATTTTTTTTTTAATTTATGGTGATATCATTCATAGTTATTAAGAATACTAGTATACTGTGTTATGCATATATGTCAATATATATATATGTACCATATATACTTAAATATGATCATATTAGGTAGGTATATAAAATGTAGTATTTATTAAATTCAAAAATCTTTTTTATTTTAACTGACGGTATACACACCCTACCTCATTCTTTATACCTCATAAGATTCTTTTGTCATCTTCCTAAGTACATTGGATACTATGCCTTACAATAAGTTCTAACTGTAATTATTTTGGCGTACAATAAAGTGTATAAATAAAATAAATAAAATAAGCGCCCTGAAGATTTTTTTTTTTTTTTTTTTCGAATGGACAGTTGCTGTTGGCCCCACTGGCCTTTACAGCGTCACCGAACAGGGCGCCCTGAAGAAGGAAGCACCAGGCGAGTGCGACCGCGTCAATGCGTCATGACGAAGTTAGAGAGGTACATCTTTGGGGTACAACAGAGGAGTAATGAAAAGCAGGCATCACCTTTCGCGGAAAGTAGCGAAGCAATCCCTCAGCGGGGGCGGGAAGCGCGGCGCGGAGGCGGCGATCGCGCGCCACGCGAGCGCCACTGCGTCGCGCAGCGCCGACTGCTGCCGCCGCAGCGCCGCGCCGCTGCCCGCGCGCAGCGGGTCCACCACGCACTCCGCCGCGCCTGGCCCGGCCGCTGCCATCACCGCCTCACCCAGCGTGTCCTGCGATACGTTTTGAAAATGTATTTGCCTATTTTCTTTTCCACAGTGCAAGCTATCTTCACGCCTAATTTCATATGAATCCATCACAACAGTAGTTTTTGCGTGATTGAGTAACAACATCCATCCTTGCGCACTTTGCATTTATAATATTATAAGTGAGAAGTAAGTTAAGATGAATGTATTATGATTGTATTCTTTTTATGTGCCAACACAATTTTAGGCGTAAACGCTGTTAAAAACAACGTTATTACGTCTTCATATTGTTCTATTTAGCTAGGCAAATTGCTGTCCATTTGAAAGAGCTCTAACCGACCAAAAGCTTCAGTACGTTGATTTTATGAGAACTTGGTACTTCCTAATAAGTTTCTTAAACTTTATTTTCAGCTACATTCGATGTTGCTTAACTTGGTAGATTAAGATTTAGACAATTCGCGGTTATAAGAGCTTTGGTTAATCTATTGGGTTTCTTTTATCTAAGGTCTTAAATATCCTATCTGTCTTTTCCCTCCCTTCTAAAACCACATTGATCAATCCACTGAGTGAATATTCTTCAAGTTGTCGTATGCTCCTCTCCCCTTACCTGCAGGTACTGGTCGCCGACCAGCTTGAGGTAGGCCTCCATGCTCTTGGTGGCGAGCGAGTTCCCGCGGAAGGTGAGCGAGTGGTCGCCCGTGCGGCGCACGTCCAGCGCGACCACGTCGGCGAGGTATCGCGGCGCCAGCCCCGCGCCCGCCATGCACAGCACGAGGGCGCTGCCGATGTCCTCTTTCGCCTTCACGCCTGGAAGTGAAAGAAATATAGTAGAGGTTCTAATATAGCGGCTCAATGCAATAGAAGACCCGTGATTAGAAGTGTCTGGGCATAGCTTTTCGTTTTTGATGAGGAAAGTTGTGTCTCAAGTCTCGTTGCCAAACTTCAAGTCTCTGCTTTACACGCCTTTGAGAACATTAATAATAAACAATACTAAACGTAGTGGTCTGCGGGCAGGACGTTGATGCATTAAAGGAGCACTTCATACGAAGAGATAGAGCGCCTGGGCTTCTGCGTCTTGTCGCCCTCGCTCACAGATAATCAATATATTCGTCATGTCGCCTACTACCTAGGAGCGTAGGAATCACTGACTTACCAATGACGGGCTCGAGATGTTCGCACAGCCGTCGATAGTTCCGCTTGAGGTAGTCCAGGAAGCGCGCGTAGTGGTCTAACGGCAGCACGTCGACGCACTGGTAGCGGCATTTGATGCGGAGCGCCGGCGCGGGGGCGGGCGCGCGGCCCGGCGACTGCGGCTTGTCGCCCTCGCTCACCGGGTACCACCGCTCGTTGAGGTATCGCGACGATACGTCATCGACCGGGATACGTACTGTGCCTGCGAATAGATTGAATGAGCTGGTCACTTTTGAGGTGTACAAGGAGAAAAGGTAGGAATTGAAATTTAAAGAATGGGACCTCTCAATACGCGGCTTGTATGTAAGCGATGGAGGAGACTTCGGTCTTCTGGGTTTATCACCCTCTACCCGGGCTGATCTCTGGCTGTAACGGCATCCCGGTGTAAATAACTTTACAGTTACGGAGGGGAGGTACTAGTTTGAGTATCTGTGGCGAAATGCCACTAATCGTCAAGAGATGGCACCACGTGTAGTATTCTACCGATCGCAAAGCCACGAACGAATCTCTATAGTAGTAGTAATAGTTATAATTATCTTAGTATTTTCAAATTCTGGAACCGAGCCCATATGTAGGGTTTGACCGGGGTGGTACCACCACCAAACTCATATCGAGTTAAAGCAATTTATGCGTTCAATTTCTCTGACATGTCATAGTCAACACACTAATTCAAGAGCCGATCATTTCAATCCTCTGGAATGGCAACGTAATGACCGGCTTCGGTAAGGACTTTTGTCTTGTTCAATGTTCATTGCAGGTACATTGGCAGTACTGTAAAGCCACTGTAAAGCCACTGTAAAGGCACTCACCCACGAGAGCGTGCTTATCGCGCTTGCGGCCGCGGCGCTCGGGCTCGCGGTACACGTTCACGTGGATGGCGCGCACGGCCTGCAGACCGCTGAACTCGTAAACCTCGCCCCAGAAGCACAGCTCCGTCTTTAACTTCGACGATGATCTGAGAAAAGAGGTTTTAAACAAATATGTAATCGGTAAACTAGTCAAGAGGAGTCGTAGGAGTGGCGCCAATTAGAAGAAACCTATGTTGTTTCCATCCAGCAGTGGCTGATGGATGGAAATAAATCAGCGGACATAACCTCGCAGCTTTCATCAGACTTCAACAATGAAAGTTAAGCAATGTCGGGCGCGGTCATGTGTTGGATGGCAGGGTGGATGACCGCGGAAAAATTTCATGAGAATTTCCTTGCTTCGAAGGGCATGCTTAGGAGTCGCTCCGGTTTTTACAAGTATTTTTGGTGGCGATTCAAGACCACTGAATGCCCGATGGCTACTTTATTTATGTAAAAGCCACAAAATAAATTACTTGCGATTGTAACTTAGCAATTACTGTAAAGTCAAGTGGTGGTACGTAAGGCAATACGAGCTGAACGGAACTGATGCGGATCTCAACTACGGTGATTGCGCGACAATTTTCTGCTATTTGCGACGTAGCGTAAACCAACCATAAATATCTAATGTAGAACTCATAGCAGCATTTTTAAACGAAGGCTGGCTACAATGGGTATAATCAATCCTCAAGCCATACCGTATCACTGCTGAGCATTTACTCTCGCAGCTAGCAGCTATCAGGAGTTTATGAACCCACGAATTAGCTGGCACAACCTCCTGGAACGCCTCTTACCTAATAATATTGGATTTCACGCTGTCGTCGAGCAGTCATTAGATAAACTGCAGACTGACGAGCAGTCGAAACTTTTTGTCTACTCACAGCTGAGCATACTGAGGCACAACAATCATTGCCTTACATGGCATACATTGTGTCCCACAAGATTATTTTCTTGGTCGGGATGGCCTTCACAGCCGTTCACAGCGAGGTATAGTGCTGATCAACCATTTCCGTAGTACCTGACATACAGCGTGTTGTCAAGCAGCATCTCTTAGTATATCTCTTCTTAGACGAGATGGCCTTCACGTACGCTCACGGGGGATTATACTGGTGTTCAACAATCATCATCACTACCCAAACGTTGGCTGGCACAAAATGCTTTAAGCATTAAGTCCACCTTGGCTATATACTGTATTTGTACGGTGCTAAGTTGATAAATAAAAAGTAAAAGAAATCTCGTACCTAGCGTATAACGTGTCTAAGAGCAGCGTCTTTCAGCAATATATCTTCTTGGGCTGGTTTTTTTTCACGTCTCCTAGAGTGGGATATACTGGTGATCAACAATCACTGACGTACCTAGCATACAGCGTTTCGTCGAGCAATATTTCGCAGTAGTATCTCTTCTTGGGCGGAATAGCCTTGGCTTCCAGCAGCCAGAGCTTCACCGTCCGCTCGCAACGGCGCGTGCGCGGCTCGTCAGGCCGCGCCGCCTGCCGCAAGCTGGAACACAAGTAAATGATCATTGTATTTAAATTTCAATTTTTAGCTCCTTAAGTAACTTATTGGCATTGAAAATTTAAAAACCTCGTGTCTCACTGTGTCTTGTTTCGATCGTAATGGTGTTTCTGTTGTAACTCACTTTGGTATTGTAGCCCTCATCTGGTTATACCATAAGAACAGGGATATATAGTGTTCCGTGTCCCTTAATGGAACCGTTCCTGACTAATTACCACTCGCAGTCAGTCTTCCGCTCGCGTATTCGCATACAATTCGCAGATATCATAGAATTAATGGGATCATTGACCTCTATTATATGGACGAGCCCACGTTGAAATATCCACATACAATCATCATGGGTCATAAGACAGGTTAGCCAATACCACGCTGGCAAAGCGCGAGTTATCACACCTTTGAGAACATTATGGAGAACTCTGGAGGTATGTAGGTTTCAACAAGAGCACATTTAATTTTGCAAAGGTTCCGAGTTTGGGCTTGTTATAGAACATAGAGCAGTACCTGTATATCCATCGGTCTCGCTCCTTCCTCGAAGCGCACGCGAAGTAACGCGGCGCGCGGTTCTCCGCGCTTAGCGCGAAGCAGTGTGCCCTCCCCAGCACTGACGAGTGTAGGGCACGGATTTCCACCTGCAATCATATAATGCGGGTTTTAATAGGGAAGATAAGAACAGACCAAGAGCCAGCGATCTAAATTATCGCTACAACTCATTAGCGGCCCACTGCATTGCACGGGTCTCTCATCGCAACTGAGGAGGCCTGGAGCATACTCTACCACGCTGCTCCACTCCGGATTGGTGGAGAATTGATTGATCTAAGTTGTGTACAAAGCCAGAACTTTTATATAGGTATAGGTTATTACATTGTAAGGAATTGTTGTTTGTTAACACTAAAATAATGTTTTAAAAGTTATTATTGTGATTAGCACTTGCTTGTATTAAAATATGAAACCGAAACCAACTAGTAAATCAAAATAATGTAGATCCTACGTACTTGATTAGGAGGTCCTAAGTCCATTGTTGACACAGCTGGTGATTGAGCTGTCAAAAGACTTTCATGAGATCTGAAACAATGAAAATAATATGTAACGATATTTAATTCATAAATATCAGAACTTTAATTCTATCAGTTTTCAATATATTGGAAGAATCGGTGAACAAAAATCTGTTTACTACTAAAGGATACGTGAGCGTTCATGAAGAAAGTCCACGTATTGGACCGAAACTAGACGGGCGATCCCAATAAATCAACGTGAGTATAGCCGCGTACCGTATTTAATAAAAGAAAAAACGGAAAACAAAACAAAATATCTGGATGTGTCAACCATGTGAATTATTCATGTGAACTCAGACTTCCGACCGAATTCTTATTCTTATTACCGAAAAAACTGGCTTAAGTATGATTAACAGCCATTGGAGTCTTCAAATTTCGTAAATGTTTGGCTTGCGTCGCATCGTACCAATAAATTCAGGGATTGTAGAGAGTACACTAACTCACCATAGGCAATATTTTGTCCTCAAACGGTTTTCTTGTTATATCCCTTAGCGTCTATACCCTTTCACTGTTTCAAATTATCTGTATTTCATTTCCTTGTTAAAAATAAATGGTGAATAGATTACGAAAATTGATATTTCCGTCAACCCAACCCGTCTAGAGCACTGCTCTCGATGTCTCAAATCAGCCAGACAATCAGGACATTTATTTTATTTAATACGTAATAATATATAGTACTCGTAGGTACATATATGAACTATTATTCACATAGTAGATCCCACATGAAACCCAAAAAGGTAAACAAAGGCCACAGGTTTCCGTTCTAATTACTTCGTGACACTGTTTGCGTTACAATGAAGTTATTTTCGTGTTTATGTCGACAGGGAAATAATTAAAGAGCGCTTAGTAAATAGCTACGGACGGGGTGGGGCGACACTCCTAAACATAAAAGTTACAACCTAACTAACGCACTATAGTCACGATACTAGATATGTGTTATGTAAAGTAAAAGACACCTTCATAATTGAACTAAGTGCTGCTTGGTTCACGTTCCTTCTCACGTAATTTATATAGCCGGGCACCCTTAACACAAGTGTCAACTGTTGATGATGAATGGGGGCGCCCGTTAGACTAGAGAGCCAAATTATATTTATGTATGCGAAATATCCAACCTCGAATTGGACTGACGGTTTAAGAGTGTAGGGTAAGTTAGTACGTAGTTAGTTATTATGTTGACTAGTGCTCGCAAACTAGTCGATATTCCACCAAAATCATAATTGACAATGTAAAAAAAACATAAACGAAAAACGTAAAAAACATTTAAGATTGCCGTAAAGTTCGTCAGTAGCCAGCAAACAAAAAAAAAGTAAATCGGTTGACAAACAGGAGCTAAATAAAGGTACTGTACTGACTTATCTTTGCCTATTTATTTAGATATATATGTATATTATATTATAGATATTATCTTACCCGTACACTACCTGGTAGAAGTAATTGGTTACTTAACATGGCAAGTAATTTTAGCAATTAGTAGTAGTCCCATTTCAATATTGGTAGCGAAAAAATACATCTTCTCTCATCGTTTACGTGTAGTGAATGTAAAATTAAAACGATTCTGAACACAATGGTTTGAGCTCAGAGTTATAATTTCAATCATGCAGCTCCATTTGCAATCTTTATATAGGAATAGCAAATTTTATAGTACAGCAGAATAGATTAAAGCATACATTTTAACTGGACTAAATTGTGTGGTTATAAACCGAAGCGAATTCGTAGACGTAGCCCGGGATTTAATGCACAGAAGCATAAATAATAATAAGCTACAAAAACGGGTTTCCAGTCAGGCAAAGTTCTTATACTGATATTATAATTGAGTTACGTATTCAAAATCGAGGTTATTAGTTCTAAGCCGTTCTAAGCCGTTCTAAGCTAGTCATCTTCATAAGTAAATAATCACGAGCGTCATCTCTTACTACTAAATTGAATTTTAATGGGAGCTAATTTGTATTGCAGGTTGCTCGCGCTTCTGCAATCTTCTGCTCGGACAGATTGACGATTATTTTTGCCGGACAGTTATGACTGCTACTGTACGAATTTTTGAATGCCGAGTCGAGAGTAAAAATGTTATTAAGACCACTGCCACTGCAAGAAGAGGACTACATTACTTCTTATCTCATGTTAATAATATTATAAATTTGTTTGTTTGTTTGACACGCCTTCACTGCTAAACCATACAACCGATCTTCATATAATTTGGTTTGAGACATGGTCAAAGGATTGTTTTCATTGCGAAAAAACATACAGATCCCGATTGAATGAAAGCATCATACATTTTAAGTGGACAAAGTCACGGGCAACAGCTAGTATTTGTAAGTATGTCCTGTTAGTATAAGTCAGAGAAAGCAATATTAGTTGGTGACAGATGCTACTCCTGAAACACTTACTAAATCATGAAAACGTATTAACTAAGCTAGAGTTCATTTTAAAAGTTATAAACAAGTAGATCTAACATGGAAAATCAAAGGATAGAGTTTTTTGTTGCAGGCTCCCAGTTACAATTTGTCTCGCATTCGTCTGGTCATGAATTAACGATAACAAATTGTAGAGCTGTAGAGACGTAAATCATAGGACGCGAACATTCGTTACGTGTGTGCTTCATCATTAATTTGATCCTTGTTATGCTTTGCTGGGATAAATGACGACATAAACTTAACCCATATAAATATCTCAGGCTCTGAACACACGAAAAAATATTAAACAAAACACAAGTTTATTTGAACACTAAGGGATGCTCGCGACTTTGTCCACATGAAACTTCTAAATACATAAATTTTAGCCAGTAAAGATTATTTGGATTATAAAGAATGTTTACTAAGTGTAATGTAGGATATTTTATAATGAATGTTGGCAGTGTGAAAAGTTGTTATAAATGGGACCGTTGTGGTTTAGACGCTAAGAACTTTATAACTCAAAAAGCGCATAAGATATTTAGATAAAACAAAGCCTTTACGGTAAGTTAGTGCATCCTCCACATGCCCGAAAATTCATCAAAATTCTTTAAGCGGTTTCAGAGCCTATTATTGGCGCCAATAAAACGAAGGACAGACAGACAGACAAAAATTATAAATCGGTTGATTTTGTTTAGATGTCATAATAATAGCATATTAAATTTAACTATAGACGTTAATTTTAATATCATAGACAGACACTGCAATTTTATTTATTGGTAAGATACGATTGGAACTTACTAAGAAAACAATGAAATCTCTGATAACAGAGAAAGAACCCTTCAACACTATTTGTTAAATACAAATTTTCAACCCTAATAAAAATCATTCCGTCAATTAATAGACATACTTAGAAAACACATTAATTAAACTTTAATTCAATAATACGCGGCGTGAGTAACTTGGGCTGAGCTACAGGCTAAATATGAAGCAAGCAATAATCTTGTGGGTAATATAATTTGGGTCTCATAATGCCCCCGATCCGGGGAAGAGATTGAAACTCATAACTCAAATCGTTGGTAAACGGAATCAGGGGAAGAATGTTTGCGCAGATATAAATCTCATCCACAAGTAGGGACAGTCAGTGGTTATTGCAATAACATCGTAAATGTGTCTTTGTAGAGCTAACTATAAATCTAAATTCCAATAAATATAGTACTTTCCATACTTTATATGGTAAGACTGCTCATGTGATTTATGCGATTTGTTATTTTATTTAACTCGCAATAGTTGCCACAACATGCCTACCCAATCGTAAAACGTTTTAATTTTAACAGTTGCAGGAAATTGCTGCAACATTGATGATGTTTGCAAAGTCTAACAATAATTGGGTGTAAACAATTCACAACAAATGGTAAAATTGAAAATGTACAAACACTTATTGTAAATTCAATGAAGAATAATTTGTGAATTTTCTTAGTTTTTGATCAGGACCCCTATCGCTCTAATTGCAACGGTTGAGGTTTGGTTTTAGTAACGATTGGTTTTCGTTTCGAAATCTTGATCCTTGATCCTATGAACTTTTTCTCAATCGTTATTTTGACTGGATA
>DWLO01000007.1:0-40011 GCA_018245335.1 Dalla quadristriga
CCAGCAAAGACAAGGTTCGAGGGATTTCTCCATTTGATAAGCTTTAAATCACCTGTTGTTCAAATTATATGAGATTGCCATTTCCTCTTAAGCGTGGAAAAATGTATTACCGAATTCGCTTTCAAAATCTTTCCCGGACATTGCGCGCATGTCCAAAAACAAAACCTTAATTACTATTGGACACTAGCATTACTAAGAATTTAAATTGAACTTTTATTATTATAAAGTACAATATAAGTTTCCTTATATTATTTATAAAAACAAAGTCTGCTTGTTCATGCTGGCCGCCCGACCCACCTCTCCTCCAGGTCTTCCGACCGCAGGCAACGTGTCGGTTTCACCCCAAGCGACTCCCGGTTTTCGCTTCACGGACATCGTTACAAAAGTCACTTTCAAAACCACTATTTTATCCTTATATTTTTAGAGATTGTTGCACGTAGCCTTTTTTTTATGTATTTGGTTTTGCATGATATTAATAATAGTGGTGTTTAAATATTTTAACAATATTGTTTCCATTTAAGGTAGGTTACTCGACCTAAACATCTTGTAATATCACAATTATTGGCCTTTATGTGATAAGTTTGTACTCTAGAGCTCAACGTTAAATTCACCTTAAAAATTGTTATTTATATAAGTACCTAATTGGATAAGCTATCAAGTGTTACCTGATAATCAAACAGGTTTCTAGTGTAAAAACTCACATACAATACTAATTACATGTACCTACTCACCTAGCTATTGACTAATCAATCAACTAAATTCAGTTAATCTCAAGTATGTTACTAAATAGTTTTGAGCGTACGTCGATTATTATGTAGATACAAGTACGAGTTAAGAATACGCAATAGTAATTGTCTTAAGCGAGTAGCCTATTAAATATGACTTGTATAGCATAACAATGGTCGAGCATTATGCCGTGAGAAATATTTTTTCAATAGATAAAAAGTCATTGCCAATGATGGATGCTCACGAGTTTTTCCGTGGAAATCGGAAATCCCCTGGCGTTATTGTTTCCTATTGCTTCCCTAGAAAACGAGAGTAAACGCAGCAATGGGACATTTTAATTACATACTACCCATATTTAATGATTTTCAAGTTTTCTTGAGAACCTGAAAGTCAAGTTTGCTCGATCTGGTTAATCTTGTTTCGATATTCACACATAAAAACTTCCAGCATTGTTATTGCGCGAAAATACAAACATGTTGTTATAATTCAAACGTTGCTCATACAATGTGCAGTGCAAACATACTCGTACTTGCATAACATACGTACTTTACGCCACAGACACTACTCCTTAGAATATTATGCCAAAGCAAAAATATCAATAGGCAACTTGAATTTTCTTTTAAATAGCGAGAGCATATTCCAACTCGCTTTATCTGTATTACATGGGCTTAGATCGAATAATCAGAGATACAATGCGACATACGTTTGAAGTTATTATTAAGACAGTAAGTGGGCCGCGAGTCCGGCCGGGCATTCAATACGAACTTGGATAGATATAGAGCGCTTATCTCGGCGCAATCGAGTCCGCATTGTATGGCCGCGCCCGATAATTAAGACGAAGCTTTTGACATTCGCCATATAGGAACACAATGACCGCCCCGGGAGCCGCCCGCTCGGATAATATCGCTCCCTTTAAACAATAACCTTACCGTATTATGATAAAATAATTTCGACGCGGCAAACATCGTGTTTCCTTAACGAGCGCCCATGCCGTTTCAATAAGAAAATAAAAACCGATACATTCTTATGCATAGTAGGCGCTGGTTTTAGTTAAATTGACGGAGATAACGTAACTGTAGGTAGTTATCCTGTAATACGCACGAGTACACACAATACGTTTCAGTTGGTATTTTAAGTAATAATTAGGTTGGTAAATACGTTGTTAACAAAGTAACAAATGGCGCTAATATTCATTAGTTAATAATACCAATGACAATAAAATACATATACATATACGTTAGTCCAGTTAGTAGATATAATTCCTATTGGATGTGGTCGCTTTTTGTGTAAATGTAGCGGCAACAACACTATTCACACCGAAACACAAATTTATTGGAAAAACCATTGCGTCTCACTACAAAACTTATATAGGTAATATGAACTGAACTAGCCGAGTTAAGTAAGGACACAGTTAAGTTTGGCTACAAACTATTGCTCCCGCTGCCCACTACAAATATCGAGCACGTTAACAATACATTTATGTACATAACACTACTACAGTCTATCAGACACACCTCCACCTTGTCGATCAGTAACGATTGACACAAACTGCATGGCATGGCTATGAACACTTCGCTAGTTAAATTTGATTTGCTGAAATGTTAAGTATAAACCAACACTTTTATTTGCGTCTCGTTTTATACGATATGTGGATTTACCAATATATATAAATTTAAAACAAGTAATTACCGTCCATGTCTACGAGACCAATTATAGTAATTAGTGATATATCTACCGTGGCTGACAGTCAAAAATTCACACGCGATGGGAATATGTTTTGCGTGTCGAAAAGCGGTTAGGGATATAAGAAAATTTAGTAAAAAGAGAGATTTGGCCGATGCGAAGCGTGCGTGGCGGGATTGTAATTACGGCTGGCACCGCCTTGTTTCGGCGGGGCTTTGCCTCGCCGATATCATCAGACCCGCGATTTCCGCTCAACTCAGAGCAGAACTCTTATTGGAGATTTTGCAGCTCATTAAACCCCGAACTACATACTGTTTAAATGACTCAGGATCGTTAAGTAGCCTTGAAACTATATACAATTCATAGTAATATCGTATGTTATCAATAAATTAAATTGAGAGTGTCTGTCTGTGATATTAAAAAAAGGATCAGGAATTAATGGAACATGCTATTGATATGACAACATAATCAACCGTTTTTAGAATTTTTGTTTATGTGACTGTCTGCGGTTTTTTTAAATTGCAAATCGACTTCGAAACCGCTTAACGCATTCTGATGAAATTTTCAGGGATTGTAGAGGGTACATACACTTACCGTATAGGCTTTGTTTTATCTCAATATCTCAAAACGTTTTTTAGTTGTATCCTTCCTTAGCTATATAAGTACCCTAAGGGACCCATTTATTTCAATGCCAGCGTTAATATATCCTACATATTTAGACTCAGTGAACTTTCTTTGTAAAATTGCAAAAATGTAAATAAATAATCTTCACTATTTACAATTTCCTGTAAGTAGGTACATCGTAATATCACGCAGGCGAAGTCGCGAGCACTCCCTAGTAAATAGATATAACTATTTTTTGTATAAAAAGTGTCAATATTAGTTAGTTATTTATAGCGGTTATTCATATTGCAAAGAAAATAAATGTGTGTGCCATCACACTCGCTTATGTCTATTAGTCTAAGCTTATTCGTAACATTAGGCAAGATTCGATAGCGATTTTCTCACGCTACGATCATTTTTATGCAGGTTGATCTTTATTTACATTTAATTTCCATTTGACAAATCGAAATTTAAAATGATGGCAAAAACATTTCCATGGGTGAACGGGTTGGCACTAAACCATTTTATGTAAATATAACAGCGACAAAAATTAACCAGCCAGTCATAAAATGGAGCAATTAATCATCGTCTCTATAGGAAAAGAAAGATGCCGTTATAAAGGACAAGAGTATTTGATATTCTGGAGAGGAAGTTTCGTGATGTCGTGGTATTTATTAATTGTTACTATAGTAAAGATATATCACTTAAATGGTTTTTCTCATCGTTTGGTTAAAATATTCTGCGTTTAAATTTCATTGAATTTTTTTTTCTTAAAATCAACGTTGAAAGGACATTAACATTTATTGGCAATAAATAAACTTTTGAATTATGTTTGATTCGATTAATTTTATAATTTTAATAGTTTATTTAATAAGAAGAGTAATATTAAGAATACAAACGTAAATACGTGTAAACACATTGCGAAGTACGAGTAAATACATTAATTATGGCTTAAGTTAATTTACATATGAATGTCATTTAATACCTTTTAAGCGCCGCTAATAAACTTCCGCTTGTCTACTACTCCAACGAGTCGAGAGCTTTACTTTGTTTTTTTGTTTACAAGTACGACCTTAACACGGAATTCTATGACGATGCAAAAGTTACCTGATCTAGATATGTTTGATGCGAAAAGTGTGGAAAAGATTGTACTATTACTTCAATTATTTGATGAGTATCGCTATCAGTTAGCGGCCATTAAACAGTACCTCGCCTGTTTTAAGCGTGCTCGCTTATTCAGGACACTTTTTGCTCTAGTTTTTATCACTACACTGACATCATTGTATTCACTTTCGTAGCAACGGATACTCGCGTAACGAGACACGTCGTTGTTTTTATTTTCTTTATACAATATTTTTCGATTTTAATGATTGCTCCAGTTTGCCTTTTTAAGGAAATCGTTAATGATGCCTTTTACACTCAACATGTTTCGCTTGATGAGGGATTGTAACGGTCGGCATTCGGAACGCGCAGTTCCTACCGAAGTGCACCTTTCGGCCGCTACCGTCGACACGGATCAGTGAAGGGTGTCATATGAGATAGATAATAACAATATTCTCACAGAGAGCATTCGCGTGGAATGCAAATTTCGTATAAAATTTAATATTTTTTTTTACAACAATACAAGTATGATCGAACTGACAAAAATTTACATACCCGCTATTAATAGTCGTAAGATGCCAATCATGTTTGCAATCAATCACGTGTTGAGATATCTCAATTAAGCTTGCACCCTTGTGTACGGCGGCCGCGCCGCGCACCCTGCGTCTGCGCTTCGTCCTGTCTGAGAAAAACGCTAATGATTATAAATTGCTGAATTATGCAACGGAAACCTCATTATAACGACTATTTTAAGAGACTAAAATAATATAATTTTATTAATGTGACACTATACGTAGAGTAAAGTACTAATTTTCTTTAGTTTTAGTTTCTTCGATATTTATTTGGCAATCATCAAAGTTATATTTATTGGTATAAAAGTATATCATATCGAAACACATTTCTTTTCATTACAAGGTAGTGGCACAAAACAGCGGCATGCAATAATTTCATAAGAACTGAATAGGTACCTACATTATAAAAAATAAGCATTTTCATTGACATAGTTTATTTAGGTTATTGGTCAACCTACTTACGCGCCAGAATATAATAATAGTAATCCTAGGATTTACTTATTTTTAAGAGTAAGTTAAAACATTGCTTTTTTTGTTTATTGACATATTTAAACCTCCAATAGTTTTACCAATAGTCCAATAGTTTTAGTGATACAGAACATGTCAAACATTTAGACATGTTGTAACTTAAACGTAAAGTTGTCATTTGTAATATATGTGTTATGTTGTAATAAAAAGTTTACGTAAGGATGAAGGGAGGAAATAGCGAGCCGTTAGAGTAATATCTTTGTCGCTGGCAACACGTGGTTGGGGAAAAAGGAACGCGCGCCGCTTCGCGAAGCGTGAATTTTCCACGTTCGATTTCAGGTACGCGTAACTCTATTCGATAACTATTACACTTTCGAAATATTACGTATTATTGGGTAATTTTCATGTTACCGCTGAAACGTCCAATTATAATTATCGCAATAATTCTAGCGAAGTTCGACTGATTTCTGTTTATTTATGGGTTTATAAGTTCTAATGTCTTCTGGCATTAATTTAGAATATTTAAATGAACTTTCACTCGGTTTTAATTCGAGCATTGAGTGACAGTAAAGCTGGACGTAAATGGCGTTACGCAATGCGCAGTTCGTCATTGTTTCGGTATTGGAGCTGTCACGGCGCGCGCGTATTTAGCGTCAATCCTTGATAGCATCGGCGGCGGACAACTGCCCGCAATCAGCGACATTAGGAGATCTAAGGTTCAATTATGCAATTGCGACATATTTTTGTCTGAAGCCAAGCTTACGTTATTTGTATTGTATTGGTTTCGGATTTTGTGCAGTTTGGATGGGACTATTCCACTTAGAAAAAAATTAAAACGATAGTAAAAAGTGAATTATAGTATTTAGCATATACCTATATATTTAGTAATAATCAAAATTAAGAAATAAACAATAACATAAATGCCACCGACATAATATATAAAATAAGTGATAACTGAAAAGCAATAACATGAAAGCTGTGCTCTTAGCGGTAGGTACAGCGCTTAAGCCGCATCACGCTTCTCTCAAAGCCCTGCACTTTACAATCTGACATTTCCTTTCGACATTTAAGCAGATTAGTGTTACATCGCGACTTCGGATGTTAATCTGACGGTGGACGCGCGGGATTTGTTCCGATTCCATCGTGGTTCTACGGTAATTGGCCCCTCCCATCCCTCGGCTATATCTATCCTATTGAACACACCAGTACTAATACATTCATGACACGGAAATATTCTGAAATATAATGTATACGCGTATCAGTATACGCGTAGGTTATTTCTCTAGTCCCTTTCATATTGGTTATATATTTACGCGATCTGAAATGCAATTTAATTGTAATAAGATAATGCTTTTCCCATCTGTTGACACAGTTGCAGGCCCATTAGTGGGTGATGAATAATGGTTTATATTGCAGGTAAACTAATTATGACATTCGTTCTCAAGGCTGATTTATTAAGTGCACATTGTTATGTCCTTCCAAATATTGCATCAGAAATGAAGAAATTCTTGATTCATTAACCAGTGAAAGTCGTATAAAAGGACCTAGCTTCTATTGCCAGTACTTTGTCTCTCTAATCTAAAATAACGTCAGGTTCTACGTCTTTTGTAGAGACATACGATGTGCTACGTAGACCTGCGTTGCTACATTAGCAGCAGCTACGTAATGTACTATTAAAAAAAATTAACTTACTTCCCGGTAAATAAGAAACATTTTACACGGATTATTTACGGAACTTAATGTAATATAAATAGCGACACGTACACTGTAAGCAACTGCACGGCAGTTACACCCACAGTTCCGCTCAGAATTTATGTCGAAACCGACATTCACTCCGGAGAACATTCGCAGCAAATAACCTAGGCGTTAAAACAACTAGCACAACAACTAGCGCACTTAACAAACAGACGTATCCGTATCAGATATAGCGTATCGAGACGGCAGGACATTACTTCTGCGCTATCGATAAAGCTCAACGGTAAGCGAAATAGTTTTGCCACGCAGTGAACATAAATAATTGTCATAAAGTAGATAGTGGCTGATGGATGGGCGCCGCGCCCTGCGGCTAACGAGGAAACAGTCGAGACGGACAAAAAGCGAGCGGACGCAGAAAACTTTAGTATCGAACACTCCAAGTCCTTCGGGTCGCTGCATAACAATGTTACTTCACTATTTGCACGCATCGTTCACATAAACCAGTAAATAAGCAGATGATGCGAACGCACATAACGCCGTTCCGCTATTTATTTTCACGCACTACTTGTGCAGAGATTCATAAAAGCGAAACGCTATATTATGCCTGAAATACTAAGCTTCCGCAGGGCTTGTTGTACTTGTGTATGGGACGAAATGTTTAAATTTTTGCCAATACAGGTGACCTTTTATCCAGAATTCATAGTCGCAACCTGACTAGTTTGCCTAGGTGGCCTTTATATTTATTTGATTTTATTTATAGTTTTGAAATTTGAATAGTACCTACTTATTTTTCATTAAGAACATTTTGACGTTATATTTCAAAACCGTATTGTGGCTTTAATCAGAATATTGTAGTGATTGATGGCTAAAAAAATTGAAAATCATTGCGTTTGCAATGTTCTGCATTATTTGTATAGCAATATTTAAAGCGGCCAGGACTTGCAAGATTAATGAGTTCAATATCCCCACTGCTAAAGGAGCATTTGCTGAAAGTTTACCTATTTATATATTAGTGGGTTCTCCATTTCTAATATACCGGTTGGTGAAAAACACATAATGCTAAAATTTATTTCTTGACCGGAAATATACGGGTACTTAAAGTACTGCAAGTATTTATTGGCAAAATTACATAAGCGCTTCGTGCTTCGGAGAAGTCTGGTCCCGGTGACTATCAAACTAAATATGTGATTGTTCACTGGTGGTGGATAAACCGTAAACTATTATATACTCTATACTATTTATATTTATTCAGCTTTTAAAATAATTAGCGGTAAGTGAAAAACTTTCTCACTGTCAAAAAAAATAATGATTTGACATTGTAAAAATTAAATGTTAAATTTCCTTCTTGCAATAGAAAAGTAAAAGCAATGTAATATGAAATCAATATCGTTTATTTTCTTGCCAGTTGTCACACAAAACCTTCAATGTATAGTTATCTCTCGATTGCGTCGGTCATACGTGGATATATGTATCGAAATGCTGATTTATTTAAATAGAGTGACGAAATGAACGTGGAGATGTTGTCAGAGCGTAATCGGGCGGCGACGCATAGGTACATACAACACATACCCGTACAGCGGCGGGCGGCTACGTGTGTGATACACGGCGCGAGAGAAAGCGTGCTTAATCAGATAACTCAGATTGTCAACCGAACTCGGGCTCCTGAAATCGGGTCGAATGTCGATATACTCGATTAATTAATTGACGGTCCGAAAAGTTGGAAGTAAGTGGCCCGAGAAGGTAAAACTGTTGTGAAACAAGCGCATGATAGAGACGTTGAGATAGAGATGTAGACATTTAAATGTATATAAGATACCTGGAAAATAATTTTAAAGAACTTATCTTTACTTAAAATTTGTGTTGTAATTGCAGTAATATTTAATTGATGCATGTAGGTGCTGTATGAAAAAAACTTCTGATATGGGTATTTAATTTAATACATTAACCAATGGGTCGTACTATTTCACTTGCACATGATTTGAACACAAAATAACCCTTTTTTATTACATAAAAACAGGCCTGATCGACGACGTCCGAAATTAAGTTTTATGATAAAACTTACTTAAATGTAATCTTCACGCATCAGGTTTTAAATTACGTCACATCAACTTTAATGGACATCAAAAATGACTCCGAATATTAAACAGTACAGAATCGTTTCATTATATTAACAGAAGTCTGTTTAAAATGAAAATGATATAGTAATTTTAAAACATTTACAATGAAAATTAAGCAGTGTTCAAGAAGGTAAAACAATATTTTAGATATTGCTGAATACTTAGATTTGTTTGGCATAGAGAAATAGAGAGTTAAAATTCCTGTATCATTATTTTCTTAAGCTTGATAAAACAAGAAATGAGCTTAGTTGAAATCAAAAGCTAGTCTTGTCTTTTGATATCTTGCGTAATTTAGATATTTATAACAATGTATCTCTGTCATGACACAATGCTACATTGTTCGCTTTCAATTGCAACTTTAAAATAGGCACTAAATTACGTAAACCTTTAGATGTTGGACTCTAAATTAGTTGCTAAATGTTTATGAATCATTTCTATGCAATTAATAAATAAGTTGAACTTGCTATTAAATACAACTGAGATAGGTACTCCAACTAATAAACAACGAAACAAATAAATAAGCAATAAAAACCAATAAGCAATAAAAGTACTAAACCTCGATCTTACAGACGTCTCAGCTATCAGGGACGGAGCAATATATTTGCTCGTTTGATATTTACAGTTACACATGCATTATGTATTTTGACTAATACTTGACTTTGGGGAATTCTCATAAAGCAGCGTATGTTTATATTTATTATCAACGCTGGGACTGTATTGTGGAGGTGGAAACTACCGTTACAATTTTATATATGGAATATCTATTAGTATGCTAGGTTCCGTTGACTTTACACGGCGTCTGATATCCGGAGAAAGGGCAGGTCCCGCTGAGCTATTTGCCGATACAACTCATAGCTTCGTCGAATCAACTGATTTTTATTACTTTTGTTCCTTTAAGTACTGAGGTAGATTTAAATAAACTACAGGGTTATCCTGTCGATGAAATAAAAATAAAAAATATTAATAACCATATTATTATTCAGTAAATTAATACTTTGCATGTGGTCATTTGCCATAACGGAGACTGAAAAAAAAAATCCAGTTCCTATAAATGGATCTATATTAATTCCTTGACTGCCACTATTAGTAGCGTATCGACATGCATTTTCGTTCGATGATCGGTTATGTAATAAGCTTTTTATTAGAAAAGTACAATATAATATCTTTATATGGAAAGTTTACCACAAAAGTGTGACTTTTTCCCGTTCTATAATATTTATCATCAGTCTGATGTATGCCAGTGGACATTTGTAAATAACCAATCTCGAATTTTAATAAAATAACTGTTAGTTTTTAATAGTTTAGTTATTATTAGTTTTATTCGAAATTGGTCACAGATGCGTTGCTACTCTTGAGATGTAAGGTGGGCACGTTGCGAATGAGTGCGTTGGTCGGCCACCGTTCGCATCAAATAACGAACACATTTTTTCGTAAAAAATGTAGGTGTACTGGATACCAATTTGATATGAACATAATTGATTAGGACATAGGAATCAAGCTCACTGTCATACGTTTCGGTCGTGCGAGCGGGGCGCGGCCGTCCGAGCGCGGCGCGACGCCGAGCCATCAATCAGAGGCGACGATCGGAGGTGCTTTCTCGTCGTTAGCCCTATATGGCCATACTGCCACCGCGCCTGGCGCAAGCCACTTCTTTTCCCCTTTATTTTCTAACTCGTACATAGAAATCGTCCTAGCAGCATATTTTTGACGTGCGAAGTGAAACCATATAGATGACACGAGTAAAATAGACATAGTAAACGTAACGGTTAGACGCAAATTAGATTATACTAATAGATTATAAGGTGAAAATGTGGTTTTCTCCTGTAACAAATCAATGTAACTTTCTTCATGAAATATTTTTTTAATAGCTTTGCTGCATTTTTCATTTCATAGAGTTTACAAGAAAATATGATATTGTTACAGAGTGTCGTCATGTTGATGTTCCGGGAAGAAAAATCTCCAGAAGACGAAATCAAGGCCTGGCAGTTTTGGCATGGCAGACAACATTCGGTCAAACAGCGAATATTGGACGCTGGTAAGTTTTGCATTTGATTAATGAATGTCGTAAACTCGCATGATTTTGCACGTGACAACATAATTAGATACAAGATAATGAGATTGTAATTCTATACAAAGACAAAGGGATTGCATTTTTTGCGAAAGTGCAATGATCAGACGGTAGCTCATACAGCGGCTCGAGACACGATATTTTACTACACAAAAACAAGGTTGGTCGTGCTCGAGGCGACACAGAAACATGCCGGCGCAGTTGCGTGCGGCGAAGGCGGCGGCGGCGGCGCTCGCCCGGCACGCAGGACCTAATTACCGTGCTGCGGGCAGAGCCGCCGAGGCGCTCCCGCGCCCGCTCGCTACCCACCATTATGTGTCGTTAGGACATTTGCATAAATAACGCGCACATCGTCCGCGGCCCACACCGACCGGCGAACGTATCAATCGCCTCGACTAAAAATAAACACCGGTGGCGCCACCATCTAGCATCCTCCCCGCTGCTCGTCCACCCAGCTTCATATTACACATTACGCTTACTTATAATGACACATTCCACTTTGAGTAAATTAAAGATATAAACTGAGCGCGGCTCCTCCACGAGGCGAGGTTGAATAAAACGATATAATAGATATAATAGAGATATCCGAGCTTCGTGAACTCCAGCACTGAGTAACAGGAAATCGTAAAAATTCGTGAGAAATCTCCGTTCTATTAACGACGTCGAAGCAGCTGTCGGTGCGGAGGTTGTAAATTTAAAACATGGATTGTATATGATATGTACAGAATAGTTTAATACGGTGAGTGGAATTGTAAGCAAGTGTACAATATAGTCGCGCGCGGACATAATTACCGCGATGATATCAGGGAGCGCGTTCATTAGCATGTTAATTGCGCGATGAGCTTGCGCCCGCCCGCGCCCCGCAGCCTGCCTTTAACCTATGAAGTTTATTTTCTTTGATAGGGCCATCGTATTTTCTTACTTTACCGTGTAATCCTCAAGTAGAAATAAAATTGCAAATGTACGATTTGATATCTGCGAAGGATAAAACAAAACAACACGAATATAGATTCAATAATTCTAAGAGGTTTGTGTTTTTTTTAGGTATTAAAAGATAGACGAATAGAAGCTTGCGTCATCAATAGAATGCCTGTTTATTAATCGCCCGGTATGCTTGTTCAAGTAAACAGCGCTGATATATGACACTTTATACATTCTAACATTACTTAACTTAGACTTAGAGCATTTGTAATGCACTCATTACAAATACACTGGCTGGCTACAAACACGCTGGCCACAAGCAATGTCTATAAATTTAATCTCAAGGAAAATAAAAACATGGAAGCCATTAATTCGCGCGGCCGGGCCAAGTTTAATGTCAAGGTTTTAGCTTATCTCGATGTTAGTCAAGTTTTATTTTTTACATTTGTTGTTATTATGTAGAATGAAATAATGTCTAAGCACGAAGGAACAAACTTAAAAACATTATAAAGGAAAATAGACTACCCAAATATGTACGTAAAAAATCACGGTCGGTTTTAATGGTTTATAATATTTCTGCTTATTGCGTACGTTATTATTTATACCAATTGAGTTGTCATATCAGCATGATGTCAGCTATCTGATATCAGTCTTATTCGAATTTCTAGACGGCTTGTTTGGAATGTTAGGTTCGCTACTGGATTTTGTCAATCAAACCCTCCAGACAAGGAGCTAGGACGATGCCAGCACAAGAACTGTTATTATGTTGCAAAACTACTACTACTACTATTAATATGCGAATATTAAAAATAAAACAAAGTTTATCAACCATATCCGTCTCTGGCAGACAGCTCGTTAATATCAATGAACGAGCTGTCTGATTTTCGCTATCTATTACTTATCGTTAATATCTTTTTGTTTATAACCATAAATGTGAGTGATAGTTGATACAAAAGTAGAATATGCATCGCACTTGCACAAAACGAACTTGGAAGCAGCGTCAAGGGCGACACCGGACACCTGTGCGCAGGCGTGTGAAAGCGCGGAGGGAGCGGCGCGGGGCGCGGTGCGGGGCGCGGCCGCGGCCGCGGCGGGAGCCGCAACGCACTGCGCTTCTACACAATGCCTTCTCCGATTACGTACATGTCTTCTTGTATCGCGTGTCCAACGGCCGTTTCAGCGCTGTACAGCGCTCCTTCGCTTCCCCGTTTATTTCTTTTGACAGTTTTGCATACACTACGCCTCATTGAGCCAACAGAAGCCTTACCTGAGCATTGTTTTAACAACTCCGAAATAAAATACTCTATAAAGTTACCAAAAATAATAATATGTAGTCGATAAAGTCTTTTGTAATTAAGAGTATAGTCACAACTTAGGTCTTAGGCATCTTACGATTCAATTCAAGTTATTCTTCAGTATTATTTTCAAGGCATTATAATTATTGTATAGCTGCAAGACAATCTATCAACGAGAACACGAGTTACAGATGCAAAGTTTAGTTTGAACATAAGGTTCTTAAATGTCAATTAAATCTGTCGTGAGTAGGTGTAGAGGTGCGACGTGTACAATGGCAGTCGCGTTACGTTGTCTCGTAAATCCGTGCGAGGCTGTTAAACAATATGGTGGAGGAGGGCGGGCGGCGGTCTCGTAAACACGTCAGCGGGGCGCGCGCCCGCACAGATTGCGGAGCAGCCGATAGCGGCGGCCCACGCGCACCCACTGCTCGCGATTACTCACTAACGACCTCTCCCTGTCTGCTAATGCACTCCTGGTACTCCAATGCAATAAACATCTTCAACAGAACACCGTGTCGAGCTTGGAACGGACATCGGTTACAGAAAACGGACTCAAACAGACGATGAAAAATGTAGACTCACCTTTGTATCTTACATTCACCAGTATCATATACTAAATCTATCTCTTGAGAATTTTGTTTGGCTATTTTAAATATCGCTCACCATTATATAGAGCAGTCGAGATAGCATGGTCTAGTAAAAATATGATTGAAAGCATTGATTGGACGATGGAGTTTCTTGGGTTATTTTTAATTCTGATTGAAATAAGTTTGGGAAACACTGGCTAGTCTATTAATAAACACTTGTCTTAGCCAGAAACCGTTATTATGTTCCTTACAACTAGACAACGATTAGATCACGCAGACAACATAATTTGTTTTTGCCATTTGCTGCGTACGAATCGGAATGTAGGTTCATGCCTACTAATTACCATACCCTTTAACTTAGTTACAGAAATGGAAACTGCAATAGTTGATGAATCGATTGTATCACGTGATTATTCACGCCCCACAAATAAATTTCCGTCGCCGATGACGTATTGTGCGTTGATATCTTAATCGAAATCTCCGCAGGCATTACTGCACAGTTACCTGAAGACAAGATTAATGACAGTTGGTTGTTTTGTTGCAGATACGAAGAACAGCATCGGGCTGGCCGGCTGCATCGAGGAGGTGGCTCACAACGCCATCGCCGTCTACTGGAATCCGCTCGAGAGCGCCGCTAAAGTAAGTACTTATGCCAATCATTACACAATATAGAACACTAATAACCAAGTCTCAGGAGGTCTAGTAGAATGCGCGATGTCCCAATGCTTGAAATGTCGGACTTCCTGTCCTGGAGGGCTGGTATCCGAACCAAACTCCTCCAAAACCCCAGATGTCAAAAATATCTCCCGACTTGTCAGATCTTTCATAATTCCCATCGTGAGATGGGAAATCCACGATCCGCTGGCGTGGTGGACTACGTCTTGACATGGACGGTGAATCGATGATGATGATGCACTAACAATCTTTATTAGCTATTAGCTTCGTATCAATACGCCCTGTTAAAATAACAACTATACTTACTTACTCATGTTATGTACCTTAATTCAAGTAAATACAAATATAGGTTTAATTATTTTAAACGACTGCACTGCATTATCGGACTCTCACATCAAGCTCATTATTTTATAAAATTAAAAACTCAGATCATGATTTTATTACACATATTAAGGGGTAATTAAATAAAGTCCCGCAACCTTATTTGGTCGAAAGCCTTTAGCAAATGAAGCAAAAAACGTTATGCCTTTCGGACTCGCTGGCTGGGAGCCGACTACAGCCGCCTCAAAGCGTCCGCCGAGCACAAGTATTGTATTACTTTACATTACGTATTAATATTGTTTTATAGCATCCGTTTTACATTTCAACAAACGTTGAAATCAAAGGCTTTATGCATTAGATAGAGCATTTGACTTTCAAAAATTCCTAAAAACATCGGTACCTACCTACTTACTAAAATTATTCAAAATGTGTCAATGTGTGCGTCATCTAATATTTTGAGCCTATACGTACAGACACTAGTCTCATGAGCATCTGCGGGGAAATAAAGCTGATTAGGCGAAATCATTTTTGTTTCGAAATGGTCCGTCTGGATATTTAATTCGTCAATGATTGAAACGTGGTTTTAATCATAAGTACACAAAGATTGTAAAATAACCGTAAGAATCGTAAATAGAAGTAATTAACTTATGCTACCCGTCCATTACGTACATCTATTGCATGAGTTTATTACCATAATGTTTTATTTTGTAATCTGATCACTGGAGTGCGGACACCTAGCTAGTAAGGCCATCTTTCATACAAAAACATCTTATGAGATTGGCTACGTTCCTTGCCAACTTGAGTTTATTATATCCTCGCAATAATTACTTTGCCTCCCTCAGAGGCACTTTTCGCAATATCCATCCATCCAGTACTATACATACCTTTACATTTAAAAATAACATATATCTTTCATTATATTTATACATAATACTTAACCTTAACAATATTATAATTATTTGAAAAGAACAGATAAGACATTAAAAGGTAATATTGCTTACTACTACTACTTACTCCGCTGTTGAAACGGAATATTCATATTTAAAGCATGTACGTACTTCTTCTGAATGAAAGCATAAACGTATTTCAGAATTGATTATGCTAAGCTTTCGTCGATTATATTAATAGACAAGATAAAAGGCTATTCAATACAATTTCTTTGAAGGCTTTGAAAATGTGCAAAGTAGCTCCAACGAACGAAGGCGGAGCTCTACCTCCCTGTATATAATTTGCTTTTGTTTAAAACTTGTGGTTGTAGTACATGGTACGACGAAACTTTAGTTTTTATTAAAACGATACTTGTCATGTGAAATACCGATGGCCTAGGTATATTTTATTTAAGAGTGGAAAATCCGTTATCGACATCTATACTTAATCATTTTCTATCGGACTGTAAAACCGTAACGGATGTGAGTTGTTTGCGGCGGTAATATATGTTCTGACAGTGATCGGTGGCAACGTCGGCGGCGAATAAAAATGCGAGGCGGTCATTTGCATAGACCGCGATAATGAGCGGCCGGCGACCGTCGCCACCGCCCTCTAGCGGCTAGCCGTGTCCACTGTGTGCTGCGCAAAAACTATCTTACTTTGTAGGCCGTATGACATATTCAACAAACCCTTCATTCGTTTTATTTGATTTGTCCTGCCATGTTAATGGCTTTTTATAATCCGTGTTCATAATTAATTTCGCTGCAGCATCAATTTGCAAGACGTGGGAGCCACTAGTACATACATACTAGTACCTAATTGTTAATTATTGCCGTTACAAATAAATCATTCATCTTTTTTTCTATTTCAGATCAACATTGCCGTGCAGTGTTTAAGTACAGATTTCAGTAGTCAAAAAGGTGTTAAGGTTAGTATATATCAACACTATTTTAGCGGTTCATGGCAGCGCATGGCAGCGCAGTGTTACGCTGACTTAGGTACAATGTCAAAGCACTACATTCATATCATTCAATGAATCATTTATACTATACCTACTTACCATATTATAATATCTAAGTAAGTTTATTACTAAAGTACTGTAGTAAAATACCGTTAGTTTATTCGTAGAGCTAATAATATTGCTAAACCTGTGTAAACGAAGAACAAAAACGTACTGCACTGAAAGCATGTAAATTGAAGTTACGATACTTACGATGCGTCGACGTCAAGGCATGGGGTCGGTAACCGCGTTGTCACCGGAGGCGCTCGGATAACTACAGCCCGCGCCCGACCTGCGGGCGGGCGGCGGCGGGCGCGTGCAAGCCTATCCCAATACAATTTTTCGCCTTATTTCTTATTTCCATTATTAAATCGATATACGTAAAGCAACGTGTCTTGTTGAAATAAAACGAATTTTACCTAATGTCGTTAAATTGCAAGGGTCTTTAGATAATGATAAGAGATTTCTCTGTAGGGATAATTGAGTTAGAAGTGTTAGAACTGATTGATTTCCGCGCGTGAGACCACGTCATCTGAATTATAAATTAAGAAATCGGGGTCCAGTAAACTGCTCTATACACAGCGCCACCGGTCCCGCCGTGCGCTCGTCGCTCGCGCCACAACCCATGTTTGATATCGAACCAGTCCCCCTATCAGCCTCTCAATTACCTATCCAATGCGCGGTGACGCCGTCGCATCGCCGACCTCGAACTGACGCAATTAAGACGTTTTAACGCGATTCGATTCAGACACGTGCATATTTTTTCCTTGTTCGTAAATTTAACGCAATTATACGTTTATTATAACTGTGGTTTTTTGCTATATTCCTAAGACAAGCACAAATTTTAAGCGTAAAATTGCCTAGTAATTTGTTTACCATATTACTATAGCTTGTTTACGCTGTTGGTATTAATAAATGTTTTCTCGGTTGTTTGTCCACGGAAAAAAAATATTTTAACTAGTTGTTTTATTTGGACTGTTACTTTTACAGGGTTTACCACTTCACATCCAGATCGATACTTTTGAAGATCCCCGTGACAGCCAAGTGTATCATAGGGGCTATTGTCAAATCAAAGTTTTTTGTGATAAGGTGAGACACATCTCAATAGATATATCATTTGAAAATCATCAAGGACGAACTTTTGGAATTGTATGATATCAAATTTACTTTATAACAGGGCGCAGAAAGAAAAACAAGAGATGAAGAGAGGAGAGCAGCAAAAAGAAAAATGTCAGCAACGAATAGAAAGAAGCTCGATGAGATCTACCATCCGGTGACGGAACGCAGCGAGTTTTACACAATGGCGGATTTGACGAAACCACCGGTGTTATTTAGCCCAGCGGAAGACATCGACAAACTGACCGGAATGGACATTCAAGGGTTCTACGGACACGACGAGTCGGCGCTAGCGGAAGCGCATCTTAAGGGTGCTTCTCCGTTCCTTTTACACGCCGCGAAACCTCAAGCGCCAGCTCTCAAGTTCCACAACCACTTCCCACCAGATGCGCCAGCGTGAGTTATGATACTATATACTATTATCAATTATTTTTAGCGACTATTGTTTTACGTTTCGGAAAGCGCACATTTGTTTTTGGTCAAATCCATGTTTCGATGGGAAGTGCCACCCACCTCATTCGTTGCTCGTTCTATTGCGTTTCGGTAAAGTGTGCGTTTGCCGACAAGCGACCTTTTATTTTAAGCCCCAGGAATACCTTAATCTAAATAATTATGTAATCCGAGGTTGGTAGCTAGATGTTCATTAGCTGTATTAAGAATGAATAAATAGCGGTATTACTTTTCAATTCCCTTAAGGTGAAACAGCGTTCCCTCTTAGTGACTAAACGGATTCTAGTGGAATGAGCGATAAAAACCATTGTTATATGTTGGTTTCCAGGTACCGCTCAGACGTGGGCGGGTTGTCTCCATACAGCGACCGTAAGGACTCGCTCGAGCTGGAGGGCGTGCTGGGCAAGCGCGCGCGCACGTGCACGCCGCCGCTTAGCGAGCGCGTCATGCTGTACGTGCGCCAGGACACCGACGACGTGTACACGCCACTGCACGTCGCGCCGCCCACCACGCAGGGCCTGCTGCACGCCGTAAGTCCCACCCAACCGCACCGCACGCTTGATACGTCACATTGACCGCACAGACAAAGTCACCCAGCCAAAGAGTCAAAGTAACGTATCAAGGACGCCGCCTCGCGCGGCCAGCACGAGAATAACCTTGGTGATGTCGGCTAACCGCAGCGAGCGAGCGAGACAGACTTCACAGTTTTCTCGGTTTCTCGTTACATCGATATTCGTTTATGAAGGAGCTTTGTGATGTTTGAAATGACGTAAACGAAAGAAATCGAGACGCTTCGTCCGCGCCGCGGGCGCCGGCCCCGCTTGCGAGCGGCTGCCGCCCGGGGCGCCGCTGTAACCGATGTGGCGCTTTATAACCCCGTCTAATAATAAACACACGATCATCATAACTGCATGTTGTAATTAACACCCGCGCGGCCGGCCGCTGCACTGGACGGTTCCCTAGAACTCGCGATTCTCCAAGTATTGTCCTAGCAAACCACTAGACCGGTTACTTAGTTCGATCCGTCAAGACGAGACGTCTCGGTTTAAAAAAACGAAGGCCCATTGTAATTTTTCTTTTTTCTGCTCATTTTCAGATTGAGAATAAGTACAAAATTTCAAGTTCGGCAATTAATAATCTTTATCGAAAGAACAAGAAAGGGTAAGTTGTATTATTGGCCTCCGATAGTTTTGTCAACAGTTAGTACATACCGGCCGCCTCGCGTTAATAACGACCTCGCTTGTCCGGAGGGCGCGCCACTAACTTCACAATGCTTTACGAGTTTCCCCGATGGTTTCCCCTAGTAATATGCTTTGTAACAGAATGTCATCTCCCTCTCCTGCCCCTTAATTGAAAAACATTTGCATTTACCAAGTGCCCAACATTATATTAATAAAATGCTCAAATAATAATCAATAAGTACTTACTGGACTCTTAATATTTTATGAAACTTGACCGTGATAGCAATAAATATTTAATGTGATTATTGTAGGATTACGGCCAAAATTGACGACGAGATGTTGGCGTACTATTGTAACGAAGACCTGTTCCTGCTGGAGGTGCGGCCGGCGGGTGCCAGCGAGGACGATCCGCTCTACGACATCACCTTCGTCGAGCTGCCGCTAGACCACTAGCACCCCCAGGGTCCTCCAGGGCCCCCACCCAGTCTTCCCCTCGTTCGCTGCGCTCCACCTTGCTTCACGCGAGTGTCTCGCTACGCAAACCGTCAACAAACTCTCTTTATTTACACTCTTTGAAAACCTGCAGTGAATATCATTTTTTTCCAATTTCCAGACGATTCACCTCAAACTTGTTTTATTTATGGATAAGGTTGTCTCAAAAAGTGTCGATCTCAGATTGAAATTAACTATTAAGGGAATCATCAATGAAACTTGTTGTTGTTGTTGTGATGAAACCGAATGTCACAAACTTGGCTCATCGTTTATGGAACGGTAGTCAACAGAGAGACCATTTTGTATATAACTTAACTTTTTTAGTGCCTTATATCTAAGCGTTATGCGGCGATATGGTGATGGCAAATATAATATTGTGTTTAGTAGCACGAAAATTGGATTCTTTACTAAGACAGCAAGCGATTCTCCCACGTCTTTGTAAATCGTGTAAAGGTCTAAAGATCTGCTGCTGAATGAAGCGTGTGTGCCATTCACTCGATTATCGTACTAGATTTAGATTCGTAGTTATCATTCCAACAGGTACCTTTAATTCTTGCCATGATGATAAAGTAAGAAATTCTTGTCACAAATGATTGTAGATATTTTATCTACAGTGCATAAAAGCGTAAAGTGCCTTTGTCATAATTTTATTACGTTTTATCTTAATATAAGTGAGTTAAGTCAAATTAAATGCCATCCACTTTGTTAAGTTTTATTATCGTAAGTTTGCTTTATAAGCTCGCTCAATTCATTCAATTTAGAAAAGTTGATATTAGTTTTAAGACGAAGCCAATGTTCATTACTTTCATTAATTAAATGTCCGTTAATGCATTCACATCCATTTATTAACAATAATTAAGTATTTAATGTAGGTCGTCTCTCATGTTGGACCGAAATTATCACCAATTTATGTTGTTTCTAATGAAATAATAAAATGGAAATAAACCCTAATTATGATTTCAAATGAGAAACTGCCACCATTCGATGCTGCGAGCGATACCTGCGTTAGTCATTTAAACATAGTCACAAAATCGTCCATCAGAACCACATTAACATTTTATTTTCATCGACGGGAGTGGTTTGTGTACAATTTTAGATTTTTATTATAATAATAAATTTTTGTTATTTTATAATGATTTCGATACGTAAGTGATCGGGCCATGACAATATGAATTATTATTGTGAATAGAATTTTTTGAGCGATAACATAGACGCAATCGAATTTTTTTTATGATTTAATTGAATTGTTATTTCTATTTCATACCCAATGAAATCGTTATTTATAAAGATAAAGCTGCATATCAATTATTTGTTTTGTGTCCATGTAAAATTATCCCCATAAAAACCGTTAACTTATGTCTATATTTTGTTGTCAGATTGTATCACAGAAAATATTTTTATTATTTAGTTATTTCCACCGATTAATTCGAAATTCAGAACCAGGTTCTGTGCCCTGAAGATTGGTTGCAGACAAAGTCGCCCAAGATGTTGTGTTAAGAGATGTGCCTAGTGCGGACGGTTCGATTAACTGCCATATTATGACATAATTTAGAGTACGTAATGATATTAGTTGTAGATTCTCTTTTATAGTTTGTTTTATGTCACAAGTCTTGCAGATAAGAATCGAATTTTAATTAAGGTTAAGCTATTTACGTATCTTTATATATTTATGTATTGTATTTTTAGTTTTCTTTAATTTGAGAACTCACGTCGGGCTAAGTGAGCCCTTCGTAAATATATTCATTCCATTTACTGCTTGTACACTCGTTATTGTCCCTCAATTATGTTTAAGTAACTGGAAATCTCTCTATAAAATGTAACGTTAAACGACTACGCATTTCATTGCTCAAAGTCTGCATTTACCTTTTACACGGAGCGGACTCTAATTACATTGTCTATTATCTACTACTTATAGATACGTATGGAAGTAATATATATTTATATACTTATAATAATAAATTGTGCAGCTTTAATGTTTACTTACAATGATGTTAGATCGTGATTCTGAATCTCGTCATAAGTCACAAACGTCAGTAGCAATAAAATACGTAAAGCAGTTAGTAGGATAAAGACGAGCGTCCGCGGCGATGCAGGCGTGTGCGGCTCGGGGTCGTTGTGCAATTTGAATCTGAAATGTGTCAGAAGGGTGTAGAGGTGTAGAAGGAGTGACGTCTGTAGATAGGTGTGGGCCGGCTCGGAGCCGCGCGCCGCGCCGCGGGCCCTCGAAGAAGTAGTCACACTAGTTAGATTATACACATGCCGAAAGTGGTAGCACATTTTCGATATTAAATTCTACTGTACTTAAGAAAAAATTGAATAGATGTTACGTTATTCTTTTATATGAATATTTGTAAGTTGTCATAAAATATTATTAATATAATTATTTTTATCAAAGTTTATAATCTAAATAAAAATGTTTTTCTTCAAAACATCACCAGTATTTTTATTAAACCAAAAACGAGCTTATTATGAAAGTCATTTGCCAATATCGCAAACACCTTGAGGAGTTTTGAGGTTAACCTGACACTATAAGTGGCCTCCTCATTTTACATAACATAAACAAAAAAAATAGTTTTTACTATTAGTCAGGTATATTAATTAACTACATAGTTCGGTATCATATTTTGTTTATGCATATTTTCTAAGGTTTTGACAATTTGCATTCGAAAATAAGATCGATCTATGATTAGATTATCGTGTTGATACAGGATATATATAATATTTAAAACAACGAGAATGAGTTCACGATTGACCATTTGTATTATTTGTATTGAAATATTTTTAATAGTTATAAAGCAGTTAGGGTGGTCTTTAATTAATATATACGTAATATATAGATGTTTTATAAATAGTCAGTCACGGACTCAACTTTATATCTTCAATCGCTCTAAGGTTTATTGATAGTCTTGAGCCCTGCATCGAAAGGTTGTCTGGAAGAGTTATTTTTTAGTAACCATATGCTAGTTTTTTAGATGTATATGAATACAGTATTGTGTTACCCTTATTGTACCTACGCAAAACATTTTATTATCCAAGCTTTAAGGTCTCTCGACTGCTTTATCGTTATAAGCGTCAATAGGAAGGGCGCCGAGGTAATAACATCCTTCTGATACTTAAATATCTTTAATGTTTGATTTTTGCAACAACAATTCACCACATAATAAGTATGTACACTGCAAGCGATTTTTACTTAGTTTACAAAGGCATAGAAGCAAGACGTTAACTACAAGATTACCGGAACACTGAGAAATACAAACAATTGATAGAGAAGAAGACACTAGTAAGATATAATAGTTTTAGTTAATACTGAAATGTATAAACATTTTATAATAATAAGACCCTAATAACACACACCGTCTAAAAAGTATATCGTAACTCGTTCTGTATATTCTACTATTTTGCTAAAAAGTAAAAGATATTATTCGTAGAAAATTCTATCATGCAATCTAGAAGTGCTATTCTAGAAGAGGCAATTAGGCAAAATTAATTAAATACCTACATTTCATTAATTTTGTGTAACCACATTTAGTCCTGCTGCATGTCATAAAAAAGCGATACATTAACCACTAAATGAATGTGTATGAGAATAGCAGAAGGCTAGAAGTTGCTTGCATGGCAAACTGCACGGAATGTTTTGTTAGCATTAAACATTTTAGTGCCTATTTAGAAAATTATGTGCATTTCTATTACTATAGGGAAATGTCCAAGATTATTGAAATAAGTAGAAATTTCGACACCCCATCTTTCGCGACCAGCAGCAAACAGAGCATGCACAGAATTTAGTGGCTCTTGGTGTCACTATTCAATGACATCAAAGCAATAGACACACGTTCGGAGCGACTGAACCTTTTAATAATAGATACTTACTCCTAAAATTATTTATTGGGAGAAAATGCTGAAGCTTATTATTTTCTTATTCCAGAGCTTCCATATTTATAACATAAGCTTTAGGTTCGAAGCAAGCGCTGTCAGTTCGTTCCCGAGTGAAAAGACATACTATCACTTTCTTTCCGCGCCGCTCTCGTCTTTTGCTTCGAAGCCTCAAGATACATAAATATTTAACTAGATTTGGCAAATTACACGTTGGCATAATGGAATAGTCTACTTTTTATAACGATTCTTCTTACCCGCAATTTCCTAAAATTACCACCAGTTTTACCAAGATGGCAGCCATGTTTTCAGGAACTGAAATATTGTCGAACATTCCAAAACATGGCACAAATCCTAAACAGCTCGTAATGATAGGCAATAAATATATAGATATACATATATATAAAAATAATTCATACCTCTACCACCACATAAAATAACTTAGCACTTTCGTATAGAGACGATCAACTGTTCTCAATGTTCATTATGTTAACTTGCACGCTATAGTACCTTTTCTGGTATTGGTACCAATTCCCCTGGTCAAGTTAAGTAGCGCATTTATTTTTAAAATTGTATTTTGAACCGTTCTCCTTCGGAGAGGTTCAAAAGTGATGGCTATTGTATGAGGGGGGAGCTCTGGCTATCGCTGAAGTCGAGAGTGTAGTACATGTCGGTGGTGTCAAGGGCGGTGGAGGGGGGCGGGAAGGGCGCGGGCGGCGGCGGCGCGCGTTTGTCCTGCAACCAGTGGTGCGGGGGGCCGGAGTCGGTCACCCGCGACAGGCGCGATAGCAGCCGGGAGTACGTCTTGTTCACACGACAGTGGCACGCTGTCACCTGGAAGATTTATTGATACATGTCATGTACAATCTAGACATTAGCAATATATTTTTCAGTATCGTATTATTTACTTATTATCACTCTATTGAACCTCACTAGTGTTAAATACAATAGGCGGACTCAAAGCTCATAGCATTCTCTGCCAGTCAACCTTAGGGTACCCAACGTATCCAAGGGTAGGGCAATACTTTTTCACTTAAAATTGATTGCTTTTTTTTTTTCTTTAATATGGCGTTGCACATTTTGCGCATTTGCCAGTGTCAAGTTTGAGATATAAATTGAAATGAAATGAAATTAATTTGGTGTTTTATAACATTCTAGAACATAAAGTTAGTTTTATTCTTTGCATTATTAATGGAACAATATTATAAATACAATTGTAGGTATATAATAGCTACAGTTTGCCTAGTCCTACAGTTTTGAAAATGTGAAATTTAGAGTAACTTATTATTTGTGTGTATAAGTGTATATGTGCGTGAGTGCATGTGTTTGTGTGAGTGTGTGTGTGTGTGCTTGTGTAAAGGCGTGTTCGAGTGTGTGTGTATGCGTTTATATGCGTGTATATATACGTGTAGGCATGATTAGAATGTATTATTTGCGTTTCATTAGTATGAAGAAAATTCTTTGTAAATGTGTTCGTTTAGCAGTTTTTTAAATATGTTTAGCGATTTTACATCTTTAATATCTTTGGGAAGCTTGTTATACAGTTGTGCGCCTTCATATAAAATATTATTTTATCGTAATTTGTCCTAGTTATTGGCTTGTCTGGTTATGCGTTTTGTTATGATATCTTCTTTGTGAGTATTATGTTTGAATGTATGTCCCTGGTCAAAATTTTGCAAATAAGAAGACATGTTATATTTATAGGTTTGCATTAGGTTCATAATCTTCGCTTCTTTGTATATTTTGTTTGTAGACGTTAAAAAGTCATACTGAAACAAAGTTTTAATGATTTTGTTCTGAGTTCGTTGCAATGGTTGCAAATTAGTTTTAGCTGCCGTACCCCATCTTGGGAGACATTTCACATAATATAATATATTCATAAATAATAATGGCCCTGAACATGCAGTCATTATAACCACTACGCCTACGGTGAATACAGCGGTGCCGAGTGTGCCTGCGGCTGTACACGCGTTATGCAGGCGATCGTGGTAGAGGTCAATACGGTCAACTCGTTGGCTACTTCCAGAACAAGCTATCTTTGTAAATGCTCACCACCACGCCTACAATGAGTACAGCGGCGCCGAGCGTGCCCGCGGCTATGTAAACGTTGTGCAGGCGGTCGTGGTAAAGGCCGAGCGGGAGCCGCATCTCGCGCACCGAGCTACCTTCGTGCTCTACGCTCGCTTCACCCTCTCCGTCTACCACGGATTCCAGAATGAAGTCCTCTGAAAAGTACGAAATTGTACATATTTACAGTTTGTTGACGAAGTGTTGTAATCAATGGCAATGGTAATAGCAATTTAAATCTTGATACTACTTATATTAATAATAACATTCACCTATTGTCTTGTTTTGTGTGTGATTTTTTTTAATAATCCATAAAGAAAAACCATCACAAAGGTATACGCAGAAAACTATAGGTATCGGAGTATTTACTGTTAGTAAGTATATAAATATAATTTGATCAAGTTATTAAAGGTACGTTACATAAGTTATAGTAGAAATTATGAAATCCAAAAATATGGTAACTTATAGAACCCTATATAGCAAAGGGTGGCAAAATGACAGAATGCCGTAATCAAATACGGTAAGCTATGCAAAGTTGAATATTACCGTAACCAAAGCGTTCTTACCTTCGCAAAGTTTGCCGGTGTACCCGGGCCGACAGGAGCAATAGAATGAATCGACGCCACTCCAGCACGTGCCGCCGTGTGCGCAAGGGTGGTTGTCGCAAGCCTGCCAAAACAATAGTCAAAAACCATACTCACTATATTGTGCTACAAACAATGACTTAGGGCGTCAATCAAACGTTGTACGAGTAATTGATAACACGGGCTAACGTTCCTCACAGTTCCACATAGGGCATGGAACTCCTCTGAATATTCATTCTTAAGTTCAACCCTATAACAATGGCAAGGGTTCGTGGTCGGCCAAGTCGGAAAGTTTCACAAGGGCAATGTCACAAATATACAATATAACTATAAAAAGAAGTGACATATACATTCCCCCCTCTACATACGTATGTATAATAAAGAGAAAACAGCTTACGGAGGTAGCAGGAATGTGGCACTCTTCACCAACGTAGCCCGGCGGGCAGTCGCACGAGTAGCTGTTCCCGTGGTCTACGCAGAAGCGCTGCGAGGGGCAGGGGTCCGGCGAGCACAGGTCCACCTGCCCAATGAAATTATCATTACATTACAATACAACATAAATACTGCAACAATACTTACTTTTTTTTTGGTTTCTAATGGACAGTTGCTTTTTTTTGTTTTCGAATAGACAGTTGCTGTTGGCCCTACTGGCCTTTACAGCGTCAATAAACGGGAGCGAGAGAACATCAGAGAGTTTCCTAGAACATTATTGTATGTGGTACAATGGTAGTACAGTACGATACTTCACGAAAAAGGGGCGCACTCAGCATTAGCCGCGGTAAACCACAGCCGCTGATTTTCAGTATTATTACTTAGCCGCACGGTGACGACTCACACTCGTTGTATTCCACCGCGCACCTCCCACTCGTATAGTCTGGTATTGGACATATAGTAAAGGCTACGACAGCTACCTTCAGCTGGCAAGTGTTGCCGGTGTAGCCGCGGCCGCACGCGCACTCGTAGCCGCCCACGCGGTCCGTGCACGTGCCGCCGTTGCCGCACGGCGACGACTCACACTCGTTGTACTCCATCTCGCACTTCTCCCCTGTGTAACCTGACATTGGAAAAGTTAATACTGTCAAACATATCGTCTACCGCATTCAAGCGGCGCTGATGCGACCTGTAATGCAACCAGCGGTTCTGTCAAATAAATCATAAAATGTTTTTCAAAACTTCTACAACATTAAATATAGTGTTCGGACCCCATGATGATAGGATTAAGGCAGGGAAAAGATAATTAAAATGCATTTCTAAGATAAGAGTGTAGCATGTCAACAGGCAACAACTAATATATATAAATGTACTCCCATTATTTTCATTTAAGTTTTGTGCAACTAAATAAGTTATTTTTGTTTCAGTTTTCACAGAGAGGCAGGCCCTCGACGAAACTCTATTGTAAAGCTTTGTAGTTAGATACAACTACTGGGGACCCATTGAAACGTTATGTTGCATTATGATCTCTATTTTAACTAAAAAAAAAGTTTGCTTAATTTCTCATACTTCCCTTATACATTGTCTATATTTTGGTTTTCATTCCTATTCAAAATTTTAACATACTCGTAAGCTTACAAGTGACATCGCGGCGTGTGTCGCGATCGTTCGATGCGATAGTGATCACACTATGGATACAAATCCCTTCGATACAATTCAAGGCAATGTAAGGTACATCATAAAGTTACGAAGTTACATATAGCTAACTGACGTGCCATAGCACATCAGTAAGCCGTGACATGCAAATAAAAGTTCTATACAAATACACAAGTTTCAAGTTTCTCGGAGAAAGACAATCCGCCCCAGTGGGCTGTTTGCTCGCTTTCTTCCCGAATTTCTTTTTCTGTCAGAAAACAACTCTTTTGATTAATTCCATCGCTTTATTTACGAATAGAAAACCCTTTCCTTTTCCGGTATTTGAGGTCATGTCTTATTTCTATAGCTACGTGAAGTGGTTTTAGATCATTTGCTGCATCAAACTAAGCCAAATATTTAAAAACATTGTTAACTTCATTGTGGAGACATTGCATGATTTTGGATAAATACGTTCCTTGATTTCCTTGAATAAGTATTTTAATAGTTCGAAATATTTGTAGTTTTAAGCCCTCGATGGGCTTGGTTATCAAATCTAAAATAATATTATATTTTATAAACATGACAGAATCGACGTTTCTATTTAATGAGTTAAACTACTGTGAAAGTTTCGCTGACAAAAACGATTGTTTACCAAATTCATGTTATATAAAACACGTATAAATTTTCTTAAATAAAAAGCCGGGGAACAAACCGAGGAAGGGAACTGCGGGGAAATGCGGGCAACCTTCCAAACTCAAATAAATCACTCGCACAAATTTAGCTTGCCTGATATTCACAAACAAGATGGCTTTAACAATATAACAAGTTAAATGTTAATGTAAGCACAATAAAATACAAAAGAAAGTACATTGTATAGTAATAACCACTGCACTGTTAAACCTGAGCGAAACTTAATGATCACAAGTCATTCTGACTCGAGTGTTTAAAACCCAGTACATTTCGCTAGCTTTAGCACTCGTAAGCCATTCCTCCTCGATGTACGGTTAAGAGTTGCATTAGTGACATGAAATGCGCACATTGGAAATAGTACAAGTTTGCCACTTGCGGTAAGTGAATACCTACATAGATAGAACACAGTTCGTTACTCTAAAGTTAAAGTTGAATGGGTAACGATAGACTCGTTAAGTCGGTATTTTTATGCTTCTATCTATAAATGTGCAATACATTAGTTTGATGCTTTTCTAAGGTATAATCAAAGATTACAAACATGTCTACATAAAACATTCGAATTTCAAAAATTGCACCATAAAGACATTTTTAAATTGTTTCATGTACCCTACATCAGTGTCATCCAAAATGTGTCAATGTGTGTGTCATCGAAGATTCCGAGCCTATACGTACACTAGCGTTAGTCACACATCTGCACCTAGATGATGCCATTTCACATCATTTTTTGTTATTTATAAACTGGACATTTATAGTAAACAAAATGTAGAAAAATTGTATTATAAAAAAAAAATACACAAAAATTTTAATGCAAAGACTAGGTAACCTACCTTAATATAATAATAATAATATATATTATATATACATATATATATAGAATTTCACTGTATTTGACATTTAAGCTCAGATTGCAACTAAAATAATAATGACCGCGATGGTTGCGCATTCAGGTATCCCGAGTCTCGATCCGGATCCCTACGTACCAGGTTCACAGAAGCACCGATATTTGGGTTGATCCTCGTCGCTGTCAGTTTGTTCCAAACATATGCCTTTTACACAAGGCTTAGCCGCGCATGCGCCACCGGTGCCTGTTGGTAGTTCGCAATGAACACCCGTCCATCCGTCAGCGCATGCGCAGTGGAAGGTTGTGGAGCCGTTCATAGTCATGCTCATACACGACCCGCCGTTCAAACATGGCGCCCAGTAACAAGGGTCCTTCTCACATTTAAATCCAGTGAAACCTGTACGAAAGAACATTGGCTTGTACATAACGTAGCTACGAGTATTTCATAGGAATAACTGCTATGTTATGTGCTAATAAATCTTAAATAGCATGTGTTCGATAGCTACCAGTAGGTGGGGTACATGAAAGGATATTAGGTACGTTTTTTGAATAGGTACCGGGGTTGTAGCCCCTTTTCCCCCCCGACATCCTTTATCAAATGTCCTACACGTACAATGGAAGCAGATTATCCCGATATCTGGCTTTTGTAGTACGTACCTCCAACCTTTGCTAGTTCGATTCAGTTTTTGATTTTTATTAAGTAAAACTAGACTCCGCTTGCGTGAAATTAGTTTTTGTATACAAACTTTCAGCCTCTATTTTAGCTTTGGAGAGATCTTTTAAATAAGCCTTTGTACTTTTCTAGAGCTCCAGCTCCAGGCTCATATTCATAAGAATCCATTAAATAAGTTTTGCGTGATTGAATAATAAACTTTCGCATTTATTATTAAATCTATGTATCTATGCTTTACGCATTCCTTCAACGCATTTAAAATCCATACACCTAATAGAAAAGCTTAAAGTCAATAAAATTTAAGTTGCAGTACCAGACGGACAAAGACAGCGGTAGTTCACACCGTTGAAAGGTTTAGCTAGGTCGATACATATCCCATTATTCACACACGGTGATGGATCACAGGCGTCCCGCTCCTCGCAGTGCGAGCCCACGTACCCGCCGCAGCACTGGCACTCGTAACCCTCCTGCGAACACCGCATAAATAAACCTAACGCTAAATTAACACTAATAGCTTATCAATTTAATATCTGCTGCATTACCATAGTCATGTTGGTATAGCACACGCCTTTCCCTGAACACTCTTGAGCCTCCCCGCAGTTATCTGACTTCACCGTTACTTTCAAACGAACACACTGTGAACCCCAACTCTCCGAAACAACTGTGGAAATAATAAACTATGGTATGAAATTAATTAAATTAAATTAAATAATGTAATTATTTCAATATATTATTTCATATTATGAATTTGAACAGGAAAATATCGATCTTCCAATGACAATATAGTAACACATTGAATACATCGATAGCAAACTTAAGTCGTGTCGACATTTTACCTATAAAATCATAATAAGTATTTAATTTATTATAGAAATGCCACGTCATGATCTTTGTTGAGGATAATGCACGTAGTAATTAAACATCGAACTATATTGTTTAATTTAAATGTTTAGATAGGCCTCTACCAAATTAAAGCACCGATTTGACAAAACAAAATTACCTATGCTTAACTAAGCACTGTCCCTACCTATTGTAATAGTGTTACTTTTAGAAAATAGTGAAAAGATAAACTAGATCAATAGCAGTTAATTAGCCTAGTACGAGTGTACTTTGATCGTGGTGCGAATACTTATCCACATGACTCATACCGTATAGGTTTTATATTAAGTAAGTGTACGACGTACGTCCTTTAATATTATGAATATTTCAGTAACCCTCATCGGATATTCCACATATGAGAGTAGCGTTATAATCTCATAGGCTTTGATTATATTAAAGCTACCGAGCAGACAATTACGTATTCATGTATCAATCTCGTTACCTATTAGCAAATTAACACCCTCTGTGAGGTCTTTGTCATATAGCGTGAACAGCTTAGCTCCGCGCTCGTCTAGTGGAGTGATGTCGAGTAGCATTCCATCAGAGATGTCACAGTGCTCATGCCCTTGCCGAGTCACCTGGTATACTGCCGGCTGAAACAGCGCGTGATGGGACCTGCAAAGTTCCGCTTATAAGTATTACTAGATCTGTGTTCAGAACCAACGAAGCTTGTAAGCAATCTGTTAACTAATTGTCCAGGTCACTGCTTACGAGCCTAATAGGTCACATCACTTCTATAAATAATAACATAACACACCTTTCCGCTTCGACGCGCGATAATTTGGTGTCGAGCGTTGTGTTGTTCCCATCGCCGTGAGCGAGGGAGTCGAGCAGCGAAGAATCGCCGATGCGGACGATAAGGATGTCTCCGCTCTGAATGTCTGCAGAGCCCTCCCACGACACGATGACCGGGGGGCACTCCTCCCCGGCCCCGCCGCGACCGCCCGCGCACTCCTCCGTCATCCATACCGCAAGTCACACACATTATTAATTTATCAAGCCAAGCTTAGCGCATATTGAAACTACTTTATGCCTAATAAATTATTAGCACTAGGATCAATACGTACTACTTATGCAATTGCTACTTCTGGTAGCGCTGTTAGTATCTAAGTATATAGCTTTCTACAGACACTTAGATGTATATGCTTTTAAAAAAAAATATAGGTTGTTGTTTGTTATAACTTTTATATTTTGAGTTACAAAAGCTACAAAAATAACGATATCCTTAATGTAATAAGCTTTCTTATCGAGAAATTTTGTTAACCGTATAGAGTTAGAGTTAGAGTTTATTTGTCAACTTCTCGCTATAGTAATCTGTACGTCAGACAAAATTGGATCGTTATTTGGGCTCCTGCAAGGGTTGTATTGTTAGGTCGCATGGCCAGATAAAGTTAACTCAGTATAAATAAATGTAGTATCTTCATAAAGATCGGCCGCGGTAGGGCAAGAGACCTATTACTGAGTGTTCTTTTTAACGGAACTAAAATAAAAATCCTATTAAATTAAAACATAAAATTCAATTATCATTATATTATTTCATTTTGTTCTTTTCCGTATAATGACTAGGAGGTAGCCAACATAAGGAAACAGCAGCCACAGCAGGTGCTGTTCCCCGCAGTTTCAACCCCCTTTTTTCATACAAACTTTACCGTGCCATTTCTCCCCTTAGGGGTTAAATTTCAAAAGTAGCTAAAATCTTTTCTCTTTTTATATCATGGACTTAGCCTTTTATAAACATAGATTATTACATACTTAACTGTTATAACATTTTTGAGCCCACTTAGAACCAAATAATTTTCAATCATTAAATTACGAAACAGGTTATCGCAAAATTCACGAAACTTTTAAATTTAAGAGATATATACACACGGTATATCTGCAGACTAGATATTCCCTTTTAAAAAAGTAATGAACAGAAAGAACTACTCAAGCAAAAAATCTTATCCCCTTTTCTCCTAAGCTAAGACGATTTATGGTTTATGTATTTGACCTCGATGTGCTTCCTGCTGTTGTCACAATCCAACTTATGTGAATGAGAATATATATAATCTGAAAATATTTAACCATATATTTCGAGCACTCTTCACTTCCTCGCATGACAACAATAACCCAGTTGTAGATAGTTCATACAGTACGCAAAACATTTGTGATATTTTTTTGTTGTCTTTAAAAGAACAAACTAAAGGCACTTACTTTAAATAGCCTCTTCAGTTGTATGTTAAAATTATTAAGTATATACCTACTAACATTGGTGTATTTGTATATTCTTGTGATATTCAATAAAATTTTCAGCAAAATAAAACGAAATAGCAAAATAACATAAATTTTCCGCCTCAAAACGTAATCGTTTTTCCGGGAAAACGATCAATCGGTTCCGTTTCGTTATAGTAGGAAATTTGGCCTTGTGTATTCTTTATTGCTTTCTTTTATCTTAAAGGTACAAAGGTTTTATGAAAATACAAAGTCATAAGATGTATTTTCTACAAAAACTATTTATGTAAGCTAATAGGACTAACACTAACTGTTCCCAACGTATACATCATCACCATCATCAACAACAGCCTATATTTATTTAATTTATTTATTTATAAATAGTGGTCCACTGCTGAACTAACCGGCTCTCCTATAAATAACAGGAATTTCCCATAATCACCACCTTGGGCAGATGGCTTGGTCATCGCAGTAGATGGCAGTTGCTGCACGGAGGACGCTGCTGTTTGTTCTCCGTTATATTCCCTTAGTCGCCTCGTACGACACCCACGGGAAGAGGAGGGGTGGTGAAAATTGTATTATGATCTGCCGTCACCACGCGGCAATTTAGTGTTAGCCTAACTTAAGCCAACGTATACATAAGGGCTAAATTATACAAACAGTTATTGGAGGTTGGTTTTGGTATGGACGGCAGAAGCCACTTAAGGCGTTCGAATGCTCGATTGCTACTTTGTTTAAATCAGGTTATTGGTCAAATTACATTGTATAAAAATCTGTATTGCAAATTGCAAGCATTTCTAGTCCGTATGAGGAAATATGTAAATGATCTATTACTTACCGTGACTGGCAGATTCAACTCATGCGTTTCATTGCCCCGCCACAGGCGAGACTCTCGGGGTAGCACAGGCAGATCACAATCTATGGCCCCCAAACGATCTTGAAACCGCGTTGAAGAGCGCGAGCCATTCCCGAGCGCACCACTACTCGTGTTCAACTTTTGCTTCTTTGCACTTTTCACCGATGCCTTTGTGCTTGTGTAAACTCCAGCCGTAAAATTGCGTGACACGGCCGGGCTTTCAGTAACCGTGTACGCTTTTGTTGTTTTAACGATTTCCTTTGTCGCAAAGGATGCAGTGGGCGGAGGTGCCGTGAACCTTGATGTTGATGGATTTACTCTCGACTTTGTCGACTGTTTAAAATAAGAAGGCATTGGCGTTTGAACGCTTAATGCCCCTTTCATCTCATCCTTGAGAGTAAGAGCCGATTTGCAGACACAGTCGCTTACAATTTGAAGAATCAGTATCGTCGCTATTGGCAAAAACTTTTTAAAAGCATCCACGTTACTTTGTAAATGTGTCCTCGCCATTGTTTTCTTTTCTTTATAGCCTCTTATAAATAATAAAATATTTCACGAATCGCTTTTGCTAGGTAGGGCCTGTAGAAATTAAAAAAAATAGTCAACTATCAATGAAATTGATTAAGTACGAATATTTAAATAAAAATTAATTTCAATCCAAGGATCTATAAAGATGACCCCGAAGCACTTATCAACATTGCTGTGAGGGTAGCCTCCTCTCTTTTAAAACATCTATAATTGGACAAGCTGTAGTCCTCACCTCGAGAGGCGACCCTCTTGAAGTCGAAGTGTATACAAGACTCTGAAGAAACTTTGCTTACTTAATTTACGTAGACTAATAATACACCATACTCGCAATATATAAATATATTATGACAAACTAGCTGTTGCCCGCGTCTTCGTCCGCATTACATTTATTATGTTGTAATTCTCTCGGGATCTGTATAGTTATTCCAGAATCAAAAGTGTCCTATGACTCAAACTACCCCTCTACCCAATTCTATGAATATCGGTTGTATGGTTTAGCCGTGAAGGCGTATCAAACAAAGTAATTTTCGGATTTATAATACCTATTAGTAAAATAGTATGATTAGCAGGATATTAGTAAGACTAGTAAGAAGTAAGATAATATAACTCATAAACTCTGAAAAAAAATAGGACAGACTATGCTTTCCGTATATTTACATTTTATTATACCGAGAAATTTATGAATATAATGATAAAGACTTTTGTCTACAGATAGTCAATCCAGCATGCCCTGGGACCTCCCATGAGCTAACTTGCCGACCATGACCAAAACACACACCTGTCAGTAATAGCTCAGCAGCAACTAGACATAAGAGACCGCGAAAATCTCAGAAGATCAGCACTTTCCCTTTGATGACAGAAAATCAAGATATATTGGTGACCATCTTTTCTGTGACTGTAACTTATAGGTACGTATTAAATAATTTTTATTTCTAATATAACGGAAAAAAACTTTGGAATGGAATAAGAAAAAATATTCCTAAAAAATATAGATAAGTACCCGGTATTAACAGTTACATTGCAACTTGCATTAAAAACAAATTATTCCTGTTCACAGCCGCATCAGGATACCACGTTGCACTCACTAAAATTACCTAGGCACTACTAAAACCGTATTTGGATATACATCTTTGTTAATCTAATCATATGATGATTTTGTATTTCCTTTCTACGTAAGATATTGTTGGAAAAAGGCATGAGTGTAAATGAAAAATATAACAACTCTTGATCCAGCCTTACGATAGATATTGGGCCTATTTTGCAGATAAGAAACAACGGCACGTAACAAAAAATACGTATTATGCACACAATATTAATGTAATCATATATTAATATTATTACGAGTTATTAGTTTAGAATGAATATCAAAAAGCAAAGTAAGCAAAATAAATGTTTCAAAAGAACACACTTTATAAAGTTTTAAGATAAGTAGTGGTTAAGTAAGTAAACAACACTTACGTAAATACTCGTACAATTGTTAAATGTGTATTGTCGGAGTGGACACGCAAGGCTCATGTTAGGCTAACACTAAAATGAAAATGATATTCCGAGTAACGTTTTTGCTACATTTACAATAATAGAACAGATAGACGATCTACTCGCACATTTCACAAAAGTTCAATATAAATAAGTAATTTTGTAACCAATGTATATTAAAGTTTAACCAAATACACGTTTAGATAATGAAGCAATGTTTTGCTAGTAAGTTAGGGCGGTACAAGGCGGGCGGCATCCTCGGCCGCAGCTTCCGTGACACTGGGGCACTCCGAGCCCCGCGCCGCACCCCCGCTCACCCTTGCGCACCCTCTACACCGCTGTATCTTTACTTAATTTTACCCCATGTCTGTAATAGCAACGATTTCCTAAGGATGACTGAGCGTAAAGTCCGAACGTCATCCTTTTTGCTAATAGGATTTAGTCCTCCATAGCCTATTTTAATGAACATACTTACCCATTTGTAGTTTTGCGTACCAATGTAATGATATCCGATTAAATAGGTCTCTGAATTTATTCTTTTGATATAGGTAATTAACGACTAAAACTGTTAGAAGTAAAAGTAACTATATATCTACGCAGTAGGTTCTACGCACATGATATTTACTAGAAGTCTTCTTTTATTATATTGTAGAGACCCACAATTAAGGCGTTCGTTAGTTAGAATCTAGTGGGACAGCAAAGTGACGTGGCGTAACTGATATAGGAGCGACAGTTTCAAGTCAAGTCCCAAGAGCCAGGAGCCAGCGAGCAAGCTTTCATTGCTCGCAAAAAGATCCACTGATCGATCGTCCATTTAAATTATATTATTTATGTTTCAAAGCCAGTTCAGTCGCCATCGGATTAAGAGTGTCATATTTTTATTTATCGTCCTCTTTGTCATGTATTGATCTTAGTACTAAATGCGCCAATTTCGAGCCAACTAAGTACCTATACAGTTCCGGACGCAAAAGGTAACCTCGTTAGTAACGTAGGTAAGATACACTCAACTGGCCTGCTGGGTGTGCCATCCCAAATTCGATTCCCGGGCGGGGCAAACATAATACGTATGACATAATGATTTTCTATTCTGTGATTTGAAAATTTGTATGCATTATGTGTGAAGCAATCCTCAACTAGCAATCCCAGTGCGGACGTATGTCGCTATAAATTAACGGTTCAGTTTACTAAGAGTAAACTAAAGTACTAAAGTAGGTAAAAGTAGATACATGAAAACCGTAATTTTATACCTATTTGATATTAATAAACAGCAAGCAATACTTACTTTCATATTCAATGTTCAGAAGTATAACGTTTCTTTAACCTAACATTTACCTAACATTTTGATACGTGATACATACTTAGTGTGATAAAAAAAATACATCAGTACCTATATAAATTATGTATGGTAAAAAGGTTACATTTTAGGTAGGTACATAAACACTGCATTGATAGAAACTTGATATTGCAATGAAAACATTAATTTGTAAGTATAAGTAGGTAAGTATTATTTATTAGTATTATAGGTAGGTATCGCAATTTTTTGTGAAATCTTTTCTTAATATTATTCATTCATTAAGTACCTACCGTTCCGTAGACGTAGACGACGTATCCGTAGACGATCAAAAGATACCGACATAGCTCGCAGAGTTAGTAAGCTGAAGTGGCAATGGGCAGGCCACGTCGTTCGGAGGCCTGATAATCAATGGAGAAAAAAGAAGCACAGGCCGCCTTTCGACAAGGTGGACTGGCGACCTGAAGAAAACAGCAGGTAACCGATGGATTCTGAGGGCACGGGACCGGTCGGAGTGGCGTCGATTAGGGGAGGCCTATGTCCAACGGTGGGCCTCTAAAGGCTGATGGATGGATAGAAATACCTACTTAGATGGGTATAGGCCTATTCCAATTTTTATATGATAATTAGTGTCATAACTCCTCGGCATAGTATATTATTAAATATATAATATCGATTATAAGTAATTCAAAATCAAGCCAAGTACTAAGTTTATGATTGGGTTTAGGATCATAACGACAAATAGGTAATTACAATGTAGACAGGTACCTACCTACCTATATAGACTTTGTTTTGTTTTAACCTATATTATCTTACGTACATTAATAACCCATCTACTAAGGTAAGTACATGAAATAGTAAAGTGCCTTGCTTTAACTAACCTTGTTATTTAAGTAGCAAAAATACTAGACTGTGACGTAACTAATGTATTGCTGCTATAGTGTTATGTAATAAGTTGTTATATGCTGGGGAGGTGGGTGGTTCCGCACTGCCAAAGCTTGGCCGCGCGCCAGCCCGCTGACGAGTGACGACCCTTATCTCCGCATGGATCCACCACCAATATCTACAAGCTCGCAAAAATTGAAGTTCCGCTATTTAGATCACTCGCGCTAAGTCAGATGCGCCTGGCTTAAATCCAATACATTAAGATCACCAAGAAAACTTGAACGGCCTTCGAATTATGTGTCTCGAGACGGTAAGAGTTGCAACACATTTCACAATACAATGACATTTCTCGTAGAAAGTATTCTTCTGAATCGTTCACTCGAACACGTGAATGCAATATCCTGCTGTATAGGTAGGCACCTATGCTATTGGTTTTTTAACATAGGGCCTACTTTAAAAAAGGTTCTCAATTTCTTTGAGTATGTTACGCGATATCTTCGCCAATAGTGAACCGATCCTTATGATTATTTTTTTAATAAATACTTACCACAAGGGTGCGGGCCTATTTAACTTTGAATAAAAATCCCAACCCTAATAATGGAACAAATGCGATGATGGGAAAATCCTGTTGGGATAACTTTTAATATTTTCATATTTAGAGCTTGTTTATTTCATTTCAGTTAAGTGCTATTGCAGTCGGGTTTTCAGTTTCTTTTTAATAATTTAGTTTATTTAAAACTTTCTGTTACATTAATGACCGAGTTGTTCAGTTTAAGGTCCCGCAGACAGAAAACGAAAAATACACAGGCGAAGTCGCTGCAAAAAGCTAGTATAACATACCTACCATTTGTTACCTACTTCCTCAAGCCGTTTATCCAGCGTGACAAATAAATAGACATACAACACATACGTACATATACAGTCAGGTAAAAAACCATTATTTCACGACAGAAATCGGTGTGGCAGTACCGCCCCTAGCAAACCTTTAATGGACGGATTTTTTTCATCTATTGCCACCAAAGGAGATAGGTTATAAAATTATTTAAGAATATAATCCACTTATCCCTACAGCATAAAACAAAAAAACGTAGTAAGTAGTAGGTACCCAAGAATATTAACGCAATTATTCTTAGGTAGGTAAATTATCATCGAACAGGGACTTCCCCCCTATGTGGCCTGTGCAGCTCAAGTGGCGGAGTCTCTAGGTTAATCCCACTCTACCCGGGCAGTTCTCGAGGTGTAATGACACCCCGGTGTTTTGTTGACGCAGAGCAGGTTGTTCCAGGCCTCCTAGCTTGTGAGAAGAGACCCCGAGCCCTGGAGTAGACCCATGGAGCCATGGGGTGTGGTGATTCAACTAAAACCAGAATTTCTGAGCAGTTTTCAGTGCTTGGGTTTATACCAAACTAAGTGGAAGAGTCAATATTTGAAATCGAATAAATATTACAGAAACCATTTCCTTTCCTTTGGTATCCGTCGGTGCTATAATACTGGGCATTTAATTTTTTGCATAATAAAGGAATTAGATTCTCGTCTAGATTTTATTAAAATTAAATTTTAGTTTTTATTTTCATATAAATCGGCCCTCAGCCTCCT